>JABASI010000037.1:0-72570 GCA_019776505.1 Tomocerus nigrus | reverse complement strand
AGCAGAACCTCTTAAAGTTGGTGACATTGTAATAGTTGTTAATGACCAGATGCCAAGAAACTACTGGCCAAAAGGAATTATTTCGGCTACATTCCCGGCTAAAGATGGTCAAGTTCGAGTTATTAGATCATTAGAGTAGCATGCATACCTTCTTATATTGCAAATTCCTAGCTCTTTCAATCTCAATGGTAAAGTTGGTAAAAGTTAACAACTCACAGAGGCATCTTGCTCTACAAAATTCTGAGAGAAATTACTCAAACAATTTCTTGAGGTCGACTTAATGTCGAACTGCTACTGGTAAAACAAAAAAAAACAAGAGTTTACTGTTTCTTTACATTATTTGTGGAACTTTGAATTTCAGTAGCGACTGAAGTGCAGTGCAGCTCTAAATAATTTACATTCGGGGACAAGGAACGAAATATCATTAAGACGCTACATTACACTGTTTCACTTTCAAAACACTAACTAACGAACCATGGCGCCTAAAATGTGAACATAGACATTTTGATGCTAAACAAACTCTTCCCTGTTTCTCATTCTTACAACTACTTACAGAGTTACAGAAAACACGGCAAAACAGTCGTTTTTCAATAAATACACACTTTTACATTGCTGCAATGTGATAATATTATTACACGCACTGCCTAAAAGTGTGTTTCATCAAAAAAGTTAACATCATTTTAAAAAAATGCCATCAATTTAATGTACATCTCTGCAAAAATGGCATGATTACTCATCTTTTCATTTGATTTAAGAGTTCCCAATGTCAAACATGAGAACAATATGATTTTATTGTTAGGCTCGATGAACTTAACATCTCTACAAAACAATCCCAAAATTTTTTCTTCAATGGAAATAAAAACATATTGGTGTTCAGACCAAAGTTGCGAACCTCGATGACAGTTTTTGTACGTGTACCGTTGTACGTAGTACTAGTTTGTAGTTTCGTTGTGATTGAATGTGTACCTAACAGCAGTCGATATTTTCGTTTGAGGAAATTTTTGCAACAGATTCTAATGTGAATCAAAGTATACTTTATGTTGTGTAAAAGCAAAAACGTAGTAGTACTGTTAGTTATAAGCTTTCTTGTTGAGGTCCTTTCCTTGAAATCATTATTCGAAATCAAGTCTACTGCTACTTATACGATTGCTTTGAGTTAGTTGGTAGTCTTTGAGCGGCGAGCTTAGAGTTTGTACATACGTACATGATTACTCTACTGTGCAAAATGGATGACGAAGCATTCAAGTTTTTCTTTGCGTGTATTTTTGGCAGATGTCATGAATACATATCGAATTCTAAGGAGTTTCATGCCTTTGCTATCTATACTTCACATTAGTGGTTTCACTTTACATACCTACATAAATACAAGGTACATACTAAAAGTTAACTACTATCGCTTTATATTTTCTTGGTTTTTGTTAAGGAAACATTTCTAAAGAATACTCGTGCTTTATGTCAGATGGAAAATTGGCTCGCTCTCTTCTCATTTCAAGCTAATCATTGAAATGAAATGTAGCCAGAGTTCTTTGAAGTACGGAAAATGTAATTGCATTATGAACCAACAGTAATTACATTGGCGGATGAGTTGAGTAAATATCAAAAGTATGAACTGTATCACTTCAATGCACAATTTCAAAGCCTTCGTCATTAAAAAGTGTTAAAGTTTTACTATTGTCAATATCAAACGTAGATACGCCTACGTTTCTACTTATGAGACGAAGCAAGCGGCTCTAATTATGTATGTAATAACAATCTAAGGTTTATTTTATGTAGATCGATGGAAAGGATGCATGTATACCAATAATCGTTAAGACCGCTAAATAAATGGCTGCAGTTTTGTTTTTTGGGGTTACATGTATGTAAGAGAAAAGTGTAAAAATTGTCGTGGCAGTAAAACTGGAGTCGACACATGAAATGACAAGCTAAGAAATAGGCGACAGCACTCGTCGTCTTTAGACAGAATAAATAATGAACATTATTAGCTTAAGTAATTTGACTGAAAGAATTCATTGATGAGCCTTACATTGCTCTCCTTTCATTTGTCTCGTTGAGATGAGAATCTCGACGGCTTTTTCTGCTCGACAGAATTGTCTTCTCTCCTGCACTAGCTCACAGCTCTGATAGAGTGACTGACAAACTGAAGTTTGCCAACTGAGTGCAGCTCTCTCTTTAGACACTGATGTAGTTGGAGAGAGTCCTCCGTCAGCTCAATAATGAAAATAAATCGTCAAATTCTTATCTAATGTCTTCCCAGTCGTGTCTCACTCATTCTCAGTTTAAAAAGAAAACGTCGCACCACACCACATCAACCTTCTAGGACATCCCCAGGAAAAGCCAACCTATCATTCTAGAGGTATTAGCTTTGAGTGCTTCTAAACTTCTAACATTATTAATATAAATCGTATCTAGCAGTATGACACAGGCTATTGCACCTTTCTATACTTAAACCAAGAATTGCTTTGGCTTCCTCCACTCGACTTAAACCGTTCTGATGACAATTGTGGCAATTTAAATTTTTGCCTATACCATACGCGGATTTAAACAATGCAGAGCAGTTAGCCCAGAGAACACGATTTCAGCTCACAATTACATGATCCAATTAATTTTTTACTCATTCTTATCGATTTCACATTTGCTAATCTTAATTACCGTGTATTCGTAAGAATGCTTTGTAAATAACATGCAAGCAGCATGTTAACTTTGAAAAATCATCATTACAACAACTACGGAAAATACTCCCTTAGGTTTATTGTTTTAGGAACGAACATTAACAAACAGAATATTATATAGAACAAGTAAGTTAAATGTAAATGCATGTAAACCGCTATTCCTCAAACCTCAATAATCTCAAATGGTATTTTATTTCATCTTACGCATTCCAAACACATCACCAAATCATTCCGCAATATTTTTATTTTTGGATAATATATAATTGGTGGGTCAGTACTCTCATTACAAAGTAATGCAGATCGGTAATATTAGTATAATAACATATGGACATGGACTGCACAGAAATAGCATCTAATATTTATATAGCTGGAATAATTTTATGGGTAATAAATAAATTGTAGCACAATCGAAATTGGACATGAAAATGAGTTTTGTTGCTCAAGAATTGCTCAGGACAGGAGTAGGTACAACACAAGTACAGTAGTATGTAGATTGAAATTAAATTAATGGGCTAACATACATCAAGTCTAGTGTTGTTTTATGTTTAAGAAATTTTAACGAAAACACTTTATCATTCCGGAAGAGAGGTTCTGTTGTGTTTTGTTAGGATCAAGTTCCTGTTTTTCCTACGTTAATCGTAACGTATTTAGTGCATTCGATGCTCGAAAATATTTGATTACATAAAGTCATACATAAAGTGAAGAACATTAAAAGTTGCTAGTAGAAGTAGTAAAACTACTTACTACGTGTACAAAGTGTACATCTGCTTCCCTTGCTTAGCCTGAGTTATTTCAACTTTGAAATAGTAGATTACATTTGATCTGTGCTTTTAAAGCAATTCGTAGAATTTTTCTTATCAGCAATGAGAACACAATATCTCATCGGTCTGGGTTTCTCGAGTAGTTGTACTTTCACTTTAGCTCTAGTAGTTTTTAAACAATCCGTATTATCTCAAACTCTTGTATACATACTCGTGTAGCAGGCCATTCGAATCTGGAGCTTGAGTTTTCAAGTGAAGTGGAAGTGGAACAACTGGGCCAACTAAAGTTAAATCAAGCCAACCTTCTTTTATCATAGAAAAACAAATCCAGGATGATGGAATACCAAATGGCTCTAAGAGATACTTGAGATGAAGGATGTAGTTCATATTTTACTTTTAGATTCACCAGACTGTTTGACTTGATTAGCTCTAGATTTACCCAATGAAAATATTTTACTTAGCTATACGTATCCAACCATTATGTACATTCACTTAAAACTTTTAATGCATGCACATTTATTGATCCACAAAGCCCTTTTACGGTTTTCGAAATAAATCAAGGATAAAATATTGGAACCTCAATAGCTGTTTAATTTTTCATGGTTCCTTATGTTTTATGTTCATTTCATTTAAAACCACAGATTCCATAGCTGTTTGTCATAAGAAAGAATTTTCAATTTGCGTTTCCCGTCTACTTGGAAAATTTTCGAAAATTCTCTGCAAATATCTTACTAAAAGAATATTGAAACTTGTAAAAGTATTTGATTTACAACAGGATGTTACGTATTATAGAAAAGGCTAACCCAGATTTTGAAGCATCTCTCTTGCTATTCTCTCTTTTATATCCATAGTTAATAAATATTCTAATATTATGCTCCTAATAGACATATTCATAGTAGATGTTGTGAAAGATGCTTGACGTGATATTATATTACCGATAGATGAAATGGTGGGTGGCACTTGCTCTGCTTGTAGTGTAGCTCGTCTTTTACAATTCTGCCAGAGAGAAGAGTTTGATTAATGGGGATCTTTCCCCTCTGACGTTACGGAAGAGCTCTGTCATTCTCCCGTACCTATGCATTATACACTTCTGACTTCCATTTGCCTTTGAACTGAACTGAACTGTCTGACGGACTGACTGAGTCAGACTAGAAATTGGTAGCAGCAGCAGCTGGAGGCTTTTCCTTCAGCATTTATCGCTAATATAAGTCACTAATATCTCAAGTGTACAGTCAAGTGAATGTTGCTGTGGAGCACTATTGTATAGGTGTACTACTTGTCTTCCTATCTGCTCTGTACTCTGTTTCGTCTTGATGTGAATGTGATGGAGTACAGGGAAACATATCGGACTCTTCACTTCCCTTCCAAATAGATGCAACTAGAAGCTCTAAGGTAGATATTGACTAGCTACATCGCTATGAAATTCTCATAATCTATTACCAAAGAGCCGCCAGCACGAAAATTGAGTAGACCAAGAAAAACTAGAGGTAAGCCGAAGAAAGCATATAGGAAACAGCAATTTATTGCATCCTATACAAGTATTACAACCTTTTCGATGTATCTTCCACAGAAATTGAACCAATAGAGTATCTTCGCACATCAGCCTTTACAAACGAGAGAGTGGAGTGAGCAGTCAGAACTGATCAAGCGGATTCTCTCACCTATTACAGCAAAAGTCAGGCAAATGACTTTCTTTTGGTTAAAATCTTTAATGAAACAAAGTGGCCATAATAACGAACTTTCAATTCGAAAATAAATTGAAAGATCATCCCTACATGCAATGTTACTATTATTCTTCTTGTACTATAATATGCTTTCTTATGAAGTATAGCTACCGGCTGATGTATAGACACATTGGTTGTAGCAGCCACTAAAATTCACTGATGACATTTTCATTACCTCATAATTACCTGACTAATATTGTAATTTCAGTGCGATGTTATTGGAGAAATCCATCAATATGTGTTTGATTCGAAATTACGAGAGACTGACGGTCCCAGTCTCAAATTGCACACATAATTAATGTAATTATCTAAATGCTATGCTAACACTAATGATAATGAAGTGTATATTATTAAGAAAGAATTTATTACAGTATACAGATTTACTATAAGCCTCTAAAAATATATATACTAAGTAGTATAGTACGTGTTTTTAAATTCAGTATAATCGCCTAAATAAATTACTGTAGGGTGAAAGGAGAATTAGCGGAGAAAGAAATGGGTGCATGCATTTCTAGGGAAAGAGCCAATGCTGCTGTGCTCATTTTGGTTATGAAGTAGAAAGATAATAGTGGGACATCAGAACAGACGTTTCTTTGTTTGTACGCATCTAGGACTAATTGTAAGGAGCAAGAGAATGAATTAGAAAAAGCAATTTAGTTGATAGCAATGATAAAGGATTTCGTTCCATTCCATATTCATAAAGTTTATCATAAAGCATAAGAATTCCATTTCCATACATAGATCATTATGAAGAGCCAGCACAATCGTAAGAGAGCAATCCTTTTTGCTAATTGCCCATTAGTGATTACAAAACAAAACTTGAACCGATTAGCTTGTAGCTCTACTTCTACTTCTATTATTTAGCACTAATGGTCTCACCGTATATCCCTTACGTACAACTTATGTAAGCAAAATGTTCTATATTCTTCTATGTATCATAAAATATCATTAATTGCACCGCAGAAAGACCTTACATTGTCACTAACTATGTAGCGAAATAAAGAAGAGTAGTGCCGTGCAATATCTGTACGGGCGGATGGAAGGAAACGTGTGTTGAATAAATAAGCCAAGACTTGCAGACTAAAATGAAATACGATCATTTATAATTTTCATACTTATTGTTAGCAACATCCCAAAGTTATAATTACAGCTGGCTATAGATAACCATTTCCTTTGATAATAATTTCTAGAACTAATTACACTACATGTGATCATTATCTACCAACATTAAAAGAACGTAGAGATACAATCACATGCAAATTCACTCACCGTCAATACGAATAAATTCTGCAGGTTTCGCCGAAAAACTTATATCTGCCTTTAGTAATAAATTGACTCATATGGAGTGGGTGTTCTGTATAAAACTATTGATAATGCAGGTATGAAGTCCTACTTCGATCGTTGATCATACACACCTATAAATTAATGTACATACTTGTACATTAACGTTAGTGATTATATTTAATGAGTAAGCATTTCAGCGATTCAATATTTGGAAATTTTGTAACGTACATAAAGACGCTTTTTAAATTCAAACTGTCTCGAACTTCCTAGATAACGACAGCGTATATAAAACATTGTTTTATGATACCCCCTTCGCACCTACTACTCATTCGTGTTAACATTTTAAAGATGGTAAAGGTTTTATAAAGGGTAGCAAATAAGTAACACATACTTATTTACTTGTAAGTTTTTATCCTGTGGTTGTATTAATTTGCAAGCGAGAATTAGATGAATTCTAAAAATACTTATCAACAGAACATAAGCATTTTAAATTAACATTTCTAGAGTTGCTCAAAGAATAATATTAATAATACACCTAATTGTTACTTCATGATAGTCATGTCACACTTTCCCACTTAATGAATGACTAACCAATTGCACGTCTAATAGATGACCTATTGTAACAAATGAAAGTGAATTTTGATTATGACATCACGGTAGTATGTATTACTGAAGATGATGACCAAATAACTATCGATTATTATTAATATATCCTTAATGTATGTATGTACAACATTTGATGTGATGTGGCTATACATGACCCCCATTTATTGCAGGTTGGTTCAATAACAAAATGGTACAAAAGCAAGGAAATTGTCAGAAAATTGTGGTAAGAGCTATAGAAAAGTAGTAGCGGTTCAGTAGGAACGATTTTACTCTTATTAGAATGTTTTCTGGTTGGTTTTCTAGTATGTACGTAAGTATCAATCTTTTGGGAACGTGAGACATTATGTGACATAAGCCAGATCTGTCTGGGTATATAGATGGATTCTATTTCCCTTGTAAACCATTGAAGTATTTGGCTGGCTGGTACGATGAATTTTTGAGTGTTATTATAGGGAGAGACAAGAATAGAGCAAGTATACAATTAAGCAGAAGAGTATGAAATGGTTGAGCGTTGGAGTTTTCGTGGTAAACAAAATAGTGTAGCCACTAAGATAGACAAACACGTTATTATAGCGAGAATTAAGAAGTCTGCTCTTATTTTGACAGAGGTTAATGAGGAAAGTTTAGTTGTTTGAAAAGTAGTAAGGCCGCAATAATAGTCACATCACATTAATAGAAGTCAGGAGAGTAGGAATAGAATGAAGGGCTTATTTGTAAAGTCATAGGTCTCCGTTTCATTTGATTCCGTCAGTATATCCGGAGGAGTGGAAACTAAAAATGACATGTGGAATTAATTGGGTTGACATTTGAGGTTTAATATATGGCAGTACCTATTTTATAGGTGATGTAGAAAGCACTTATGTACAGTACGTGGGTAGAAAAGAACTTGTGCCTTATTAACTTCTTAGCACACCGCAAAAGAGTCAAGGAATTCAGTAGTAAGAGGGAAAACAGTTGTAAAGTTTGTTTGGAGCCAGCAATAATATAATAGGATAGGGAAATCAAAGCAAAGAGAAACTTTTCCTTTCGATTTTTCGCCTTTTTTCCTGTCTCCTCTCTCACGATAGCTAAATGTCGACGACACTACAGACACGAAAAAATAGAAGAGCAAGATCACAGATCTTTCGGAACCAACGAAGCCATTGCCATTCTATGCGACAGTACAACAGTTCACTAGTTCACTTTAGTTCACTACAATTCGACTTTTCACAATCAGCAGACTTGCGGGGACAGTTCTCGGATAGCACACACAAGAAGATTCCACGAACAACGCAACTTTACGTCGAGCAACTATATACTAGAGGTATTTTTCTTCTCGACCCATACCCTGCCAAAAATACAAAAACTATTCCCAGCATCATGCACCCCAACCAAACTAACTTACTTACATTGCACCCATAACATCACAATAGCGATTCTTTATATCTTCTTCCTTTCTTCTTACGAACTGCTACCACCAAAAAGGAAACTGCAGTATTCTTCACACACAATTCCCCTTACTTTACTACTCCTCTTCTTTACATGAAGACACCGAATTCGCCCAAGAGGTGACATACATGAGAGCCACAACTTGGACAAATTTATGGTTTCAACGTGTCTTAAAAGTTTTCAGACTTTTCTCATCCCACCTACACACGTACTTCCAACAGCACCTTTCCCATCATCCCACAACGAAAAGACTCTCACTGTTGATACGGAAGTGTAAAAAGCTAATTACAACGTAGGTACAATAATCCAAAGGAATATCTAGCACATTTGAAATATAGATCGAATAATTAAAATCAAAAACTGTTAATTTGCAAGTAAATGCTAGTTGAAAACCTTCCGGCAATTTTTGCTTCTGAAAAATATTCTCATACTTATTATCGCAGATGTCCATGATATTTCCTATCCGTGCAATTGTTATATACAATTATACAATGGTAAATGTGATCAAAAATAATTCACAAAAGCCTTACTAAATATTAATATTTATTAACTTGAGTAGGTACTGCATATTATGATCCAAAAATCAAAAAGGTACTACAATTTAGTTACTAATTGCCAAGTAGTGCACACTATTAGGATTGTTTACGGATGGTTTTCCCCAGGAATTTATGATTAGGACTTGTAGTTAGATCCAGGGGAAAATACTTTACTTTGCCGTCAAGGTCTTTGCTCATGGCGAAATTTTTCCGACAAATAAAAGTTTCTTACAGCTTTATACTTTTTGTAGGAATCTTCCCTGAAGATGTTCCTCAACTTTCTAGTGTTTCGGCCAAAATAAGATCTGAGCAAAGGAAAAATCTCTTTCGTGCGCTTTTCTGCCCTTTGATGCTTAAAAGAAACGCAGCACACCAGGCAGAGTCACCAATGATCTTATAACTTACTATGTAGTACAACTCACCTACTATATCAGGGTAGGTATATCGTCTTTTATGTTTGCGACTGATACTTTTATTGTGGCTAGCGGTTTTGTAAAGTTGATTTTGGGCAACGATTAAATTACAGTCGAGTAACTTTCTGTTACTCAAAAACATGCCACAAATCAAATGCACAATAAACCTGAAAGATTTTATCATTTTTGTACATAGTTCATGCATCATGTACTTTATGCTTTTTTCAAACTGGAGATCGCCAACAAATATTTTTATGTGCAATTCGCCAGTTTTAACTGAGAAAATATTAATTTTATCTTGACGAGACAATAACAATAGGTGATAATCTTCATTGCATCTACGTGCTAGTTAAAACACGATATAATATTATTGTACTAGTCAATTTTTAATGATGGTAATTACATCGACGAAAGTAATGCGAAGGAAATGATTTTCTCTTGGACAACTACATATTATATGTGTATTTGGTGAAATAACAGTGGTCTTAAGGCATTCATTTTTAGAAACTGATTATTAGCCATAATAATTGTGGATGTAGAATGAATGGCAATAACGGAGGACAGGGAGGAAGGAAAGGATTTGAGTGAGGATATTGTTTGGCTGATGCATTTCTTGAAGGGAGGCGGGATTGTGGATGATGTCAAGACATTGAGGACGGACTGGTATCGTCATTTGGTAAATGGTGGGTGATGATGAGGCTGCTGTCTATGCCATCACTTGGTAGTTGGTAGCCACGTACTTAGTGTTATATCAACTGCTGTTGGTGGAATGACAACATTAGCTAACTTTTGTACTTGCTCGTCGCTGCTTTGGTTGAGTTTGGTTGTTACAACAGTGGCTTATTGTCTTGGGTGAATGTTGAGATGTCATCTTGTGTGAAAAGCTCTCGTTGACTCTCCCTGCTCCAGCCACACTTATAAAGGGACATTAAGGAAAAGTTTCGCCTCCAGTCGTAGGGAAAGTGGGCAGGGAAGAGAGTCTCGTTTTCTGGTGTGTGCACGAGCAGTAGAATATTATGTGAAGCAACTTGTCGTGCATTTCGATAATAATAATGTAACTCACCATCAGATCTGGCTAATGTAATGTCTACCTATTACCACTAAAAAAGAGAGCGGATACCCAAAAGAACTTTTTCATGTTTTTTACAAAGTGAAAAGCAGGAGCGGTGAAAGAAGTGCACGTATTAGTGATCTCTCTGCAAATACTCGCTCCTCTCCCATTCTTTAGCTCTAAGCTGGAAATGTAATGTAAACTAATGTCATAAGGACTACAGCGTACGGCTTTTATGTTCCTGTAGTGAAAGTCGTTAAGAAATTCTGCTGACTGTGTGAAATGCTATCGCTATCTTCTCATGTTTGCTTCCTGACTGGGACAACTGTTCCTTCAATTTACTGCTCAAACTTAAACAACTCCCCGGAATGATGGCTTTGAATTAGTCTTGATCACTTGGATTTATGTATCTATATAAAACTAATCCCAGAAAATGTTTATCTACATGTGTACAACAAACGACAGCATAACTTATACCATAAAAACAGCATTTCACCTTTCCCAAACATCAATAAACCTTTTCTGTCCTATATCAATTCAATATAGACCTAGTGAATTGCAGGAAATAAAATCAACTTACCAATATTATGGAAGTATTTGGAAATTGGAACAGTACAGCACTTTACTTTTGTATTTTTACAGCAATATTATGGCCTCGCATTTTATTGCTCTCATTTTACATATTTTTATATCCAATTCTGGTTTATTTTGCATTTGGATCTTTTGTACAAACTGTATGTATCATCAGCCCTACATAATCATAGTAATACGACTTACTATTCGATATTTATAATAATATTATTGTAATTTCTACGTACATAATTCCGCTAATATCTTTGTTTAATACCTATCGATTAAGGCAGTTCTATAGTAATACAAGATGAAATATTATATGAAATTAGCAGTTTACGATTAGGTAATAGAGACAGTAGCAAAATTAGGATGCGTTATTGGAATTGACGGTTTGTATATTCGTAACTGCAAGAGGTGCCACCATTTCCGATCCTTTCGAGGTGCATTCCACATTTACATAAAAAGGGTAAGATAATATAATGGAAAAGCATCCAATATTAGAAGATAAAAATACATACAAATAGAATAAAACTCCCTTATTATCGTTATATGATTTATTTTGATTGCTACAAGGCTGTTAAACTGGTTATTTGCCTACCGTCAATTAAAGCTTCAGCTTCTTCATCCGTTTGACAGCAAAGAAGTTGAAGCCCACTATTGTTCATTACTCCATTAATTACACGAAGAATTGAAGGTTTAACTTTCCAGAATATTATCCTGTAGTTTAACTTGTTCATGTTTATGATGTAATCTCGTACGCCCTAATAACATTCAAAGGGACACAAATCAGTAGAAATTCTGCAGAGATTAAAAGGAAATCATGCATTTGTACAATTTTCATTTTTTAGAACCTCTGCGGCTGTAAAATCAGCAAACTGTATGTGATGGCAGTCCACCACAACTGGAATATCAGGGCTACCCCATCGAGAAGCAGCTTTACTCATTTCATAAATGATGTAATCTACTGATGGAAACGTCAGGGATCTAATCCAGCAAATCATAAGCATAGAATTAAATATATTATTGCGTTAACGAATTTCACAAGCAATTGAAATCTTACCTGTCTAATTGTATCAATACAAATTCAGTTCCTTTTGTAGTCTGAAACAAATAAAGAAAGTATAGTAAATGCAAATACTGCCCTCCTAAAATTCCATTTCCAGATGTGCAACTATCACCTAAGTATATAAGCGACAACTACTCTTTATAGTAATGACGAATTTTCATCATCGCAGTTTTAGAGTAAATACTGTGCGTTTTTATCCACTACAAATTACATTAGAATGTTACTTGAAAGAACTCACCAAGCCTTTTAACACTTTTACGCGCGGACGAGCAGTATAATATAGGAGAAACAGAGTGCTTATCAAAAGACCAATAAGGATCCCATACTCTAAACCTATACACCAACACGTAATTTCAACCTGGGAATCATAACTTGTAATTTAAAACTAGGTATACTGATATGTATCGACTTACCCACGAAGAGGGTCACCAGAAATGTTAATCCCCAAGGAATTAAGTCAGTTTCTGTAAAATAAGATGTATTGACATGTAGTATCCCTCTTCATATCAGACTCTATTTAAGTCTAAAATGTTTACTACGAAATAAATATTATTTGAATTTTGAAAAATGAAAACATACTTTTAGATTTCCATAAAATGGGAATGATTGTAAAATCCACCATAAAGATGCACGAAACGCAAATAACAGAAGCCAAACTAGCTTTAGGGATGAAGAAGAAATAAGGGGTTAAAAACTGCAGTGCTAGAATTACCATTATGCCAGTTAGCAAGCCACCTGTGTGTATCAGGAAAACAAATTAAATTAAGTAGTAAATTTATAAATGTACAGATTTTCATTTTTTCAAACTACTCAAATGGTTTAGTTTTGAATAGATTCACCGATGGTGAGAAAATTCATTTATTTCATACCTGCAGGTGTCTGAACTCCACTTTGGGCATTTACGGTAGTCCTAGAGAAACTGCCTCCAATTGGCATCGAGCTGAAGAAACATGATATGGCATTGGAAATTCCTAAATTAATATTGAAGCATTTTCATTTGTATATTTATATTCTAATGGTGCATTTTAAATTGAATGAAACCATTAAATAGTAATTGCTACTGATAAGCATATCATGTATGCATATAATATGAATATTAGTTTTCAGAGCTGGAATTCCAGTTCATAAATCAAGAAAAGTCACCTATGACCAAGATCTCCTGAGTGCTGTCAACTCGGTCTGTTCCTGCAAAGACTTTGGCTGCATAAGAAAAAATAATGTCATTATTTTTACCATTTCCAAGTAAAATATTTCTTAAGATAATTAAATGAATCAATAGTGAGTGAGTACCTATTGTTATATGACCCATTATTCCCAGAAAAGGGAGCACTATTAAAGCAGAGGCTTGTTCTTTTAAAAGTTCTGTTAGTGACAATGTTCGATTGTAATGTGGATCGAATATCTCCATTGGGGGTGGAGTAATTGGTGGCAGTCCAGGTGTTATATGTCCTGGTATCAAATAAAAAAAATGCACTGAAAACGTTTAAGTGCAATAGGTTTTTGTAATTATTTGACGCTTTTGTGCATGGTTTTGCATATTACAGTACCGACAATAGAAAAGCTTGTATTGGGATAAGTACATCCAACTATTACGGTACACACAAGGATGACAATAGCACTTTTGGATACGGAAATGAGCCATAAAAATTTGTCGATTTTTGCGGATTTTTTTCCAATGAAACTAAAGATGACTTGAAGATACTGGAAAATATATGAAGATATATCATATAATCAATGCTACATCATTCATGTCAAGATCTTTGATATAGTTGAATCAAACAGAATTAGCATGCTGACTTTCTTTCTTTGATAACTATATAACTAGAAACATATTTGAGCTATAAACCTATTTACCTTGAAGAACAATAAAAACAAAATACAGATCAAGGAAAGAATGGCGTCCGCTTCTTTTGTTTCAGATATGTGCTCTGCCAGACCTATTAGTGTAGGTAGAAAACCTTCTTTTTCAAAATGGAGACCTAAAAGACTTTTGATTTGGGTCGCAACTATGGTTAGAGCGACACCACTGGTGAAGGCGGATATCACCGGGGATGAGATAAAATTCGCGACAAACCCTATTTGGATATTTTCTCTATATATTTTTTGTCCATGAAACGCTCATATAAATAATGTTGGCATTAGGTTTACTAACCCAGCCGAAATATTCCCATAATCAGTGTCACGACTGCAGTAATGAAGCACAGAAACACAGCATATTCTGGTGGTTTTTCTGCTGTGTACTTAAATGTCAAGATACTCTGCAAGTTAAAAACTTTAAAGTAACTTACTTCTGAATCAAGAAATAGAAAAAGTATTTAAAACATTCAGCAAATTCGATTTATTTGAAAGTAAAAGAAGCTCAGCGCGGACAGCGCGGAGCACCAGTTAAAGTAACCTGTATTGCAGTGGGGCCCAAATTGAAACAAAAGTCTTGTTAGATTGCGTGTAATGAAATCAATGCATTCAATTTACATATAAGATAGCTGGAAAAATACCTATTGTGATGGCTTTGGTGCTCCCAAAGAAGATATACACGAAACATCCAACTTTAGAGATTCACAAGGAAAATATTAAATATTATCTAGATTTCGTATTGCAAAATAATAGTACCATTGCATAATAATTCTTACCAAAACTGCTGTAAAGCCCGTACTGCAAAATGAGCAAGTGATAATTAATTGTAAAGCTCAATTCACATGCTCCAAATAAATAAGTTAGAGATTCTGTGATAAAAAGTTTTCAAACCCTGTTTTATTATAATTTTACTTACTATAGGTGGCAGACCAGCAACTGCAAATTTTAAAATTACAAATGTTTATGACCAAACTCGACAAAATATGTAATTGTTCCAAGAAATATGAAGAATTAACCTGTGGCATAAGCAAGTCCCTGGGGTAAAACTAAAATATTACACAATGAAATTCATTTGAGACGTATAATCATTTACGCCAAGCATAGCAATTGCAATGAGATGAGAATAATTATACCTGTCATTCCCACAGTTAAGCCAGCAATTATGTCAGCAACTGTGTACATAAGAAAAAGTCATTTATGGTAACCCCCGCTTTACCTGATTTAATTACATAAAGATAGAAAACCTATGGAAAAGAATTTACCTAATTTATCCACATTATATTCTGGAGCCCATTTTAATATCGGAAATGTCCTAACCATATTTTTCCTCCTAAATGATTTAAAATATGGTCACCACAAAAAGCTTGAGAAATAGGAAATTAGTGTTTTTCAGCAAGGAGGTAGTTTCAGTTTACCTAAAGACTCTCTTGAAGTAACTCTTACATTTATCGCTCTTTGATTTTTCTGCAGCAGGAGGTTGTCCATTGTCATTCCGATCCGGGTTCGGACTTAAATTACTCAGGCTGTACAAGTCATTGGAAGAATTAAATGATACTAAGCTTGCAGAACTTCCAGAATATACTAGTGTGGCTTTCATGATTTTATAAACTCAAGCACTGCAAACAGAGAATTTTTTTTGCAGCTAAAAAGAATCTGCAAAATATTTAAAATGCTTATAACATATACGTTAACTTTTGCAAGCGAAGAACTTACTAAGGTACAAGTCGTAAGGTTAGAGGGTGCATCCGAAAAGAAAATTGGAAACAGGGCGGAATCTCTTTTATCAATTGGCACAGATTTGTGTTATTGGCTCACTGCTTTTCTTTTACATCTATTCTACATCTACACAATTGAGAATTTTGGATTAACATAATTGTCTTTCAAATTCAATGAGCTGTGTAGCTGTAGTTCCTTGTCGGTGTTCTTTGTATCGTAGAATGTTGCCTTGCTGTCTTTTTGTCGAAGTTGAATTTTAAAAGGGCGTAACTGATCCTGCATACTTTAGATGTATTTATTACTCAAATTATGTACAACAAAATGCACCCTATAGTAAAACGACTAAAATTTCCTCAATTTTTCCATTAGTGTTACTCTGTTACTGCGAAAATAGTAAAACTATTAATACACGTCCTTCAATATTAAAATTCAAGGATTGAAAATATTCTTTTGAAAGTTTCTCGAAATGATTACTCGATAGCATCCAAGGAACTGAATTCATTTAGCCTAGTTGTTAATTTTAGCAACAAACCTGAAACCAACTGGTTCTTCTTTCGCTGCCGAAATATTAGTGTATCGTGTTTGTGATGAGGAAGATATGAGGCAATTTTATGTCGTGACTGTGACAAAGATTTCGAAACACGTTATCGTTTGCAGGGAAATTGCCAATAAAAGACAACTTAATTAATGTCCATAAATATAATGCATCTATATCATGATCTTAAATCATTATTCTGTAAGTAAATGCTTAATTCTATTATCCTATGACTGCATTGCATCATCTGATTTACCTTGGCTTTGCAAATTCTCCATATCATTCAATAACTACTTAGTATTGACAAATTCCTCCTCAAAAGTCAGTCACTTAGGCTCAACTTACATTAACATGAGTATGGATTGGTAATAAATAGCACAAGGTAAAAGGTAACCTATATTTTCCATCTGAGAGTAACCTAAAGTGTTCCCATTACGGGAGGGCCATCATGGGTAATGCGATATTAACATGACAATTTGTAACCTTCCCAATTTCTGCAAGATCACCATCGACTCTTCCCTTCCGACTAAGAGCATACACTTCCTAATTCCTAAAGGATTTTTCCATATTTAGTGTAGGTACTTATCTGAGATTTTAAAATTACATTATACATTTTCTATGTTGTTCAGATCTTCAGAATTATTTGTATCAGACCGTAGAAATACTTTCTTCTTGTGAAAAATTATGTCATTAATAAGATCTGATTAACCGAATTTGAAATGGTACCATGTAGGGGATGCACGACATAAATCCACTGATTGGTTTCAGAGAGCTGAATAAGTTTAAGGTTATTATGCATGTTTATAATACAGAATGAAAAATATCGATGAAAGGAAGGTTCTTTTCAATTTCATATTCCAGTATAATTTCTACTTTCAACTACTTACTTATTATGATGGACAATACCTACACAACAAATGTATTAAACATTCATGCTACTTTTATTCTACATATCATTGCCTTGCATAGAATTAGGTTAAAGTACACAATCAATACATGAAAGCAAAGCAAGAAATATATCGCTAGGTAGGAAAAGAGGTAGAAGGATTTCCGATGGTTTTCCTTTATAGGAAATCATCATTAATTATTTACAAAAACAGAATGCAAACCCTTTTTATGTACACAACTAACAAATAACGAAGATAATAGGTATTAATGTATTACTGTATATGGAATCGAAAAATCGTTCAGTCTAGACCTAAAAGCTTACAACGTCAGTGTACATATAAAAGTAAAATAATATTCTCGACAAGCTACAAATAATAATTATTAGAAAGTTGAAACTACTTATTTATTACACTTATTTAAGTGCAATTTTTAATGCTACTTATGTAGGAAATCTCTAAACTAATATTATTGGTGAAAATCGTCAAGAAGGCATAAGTTGCCAATTCCCAAGCTGGCAGGGCTCAAAATGAATCCATATGAACCTGTAACACATTTCAATTTTTATTTCGATACAGCACGTTCTAGACTGAATGGTAAATACAGATTTGGTACTAACAATTAACCCATGCTTTTTAATTTTTACAGTTGGTGAAAGGAATGCGAGAAGCTTTCTTCACAGGAAAAACAAAAGAACTTAATTTTCGTAGAGAGCAATTAGGGAACTTGTTAAGACTTTATGATGAGAATGCTGCGACAATTCTTGCAGCTCTCCAACAGGATTTACAAAAACCAGAGGGTGAAGTTATGATTGGAGAACTTGGCTTTCTGAGAAGAGATATAAAATTAATGCTACGGAATTTGTCAAAATGGGCAAAGCCTACAAAGCAACCAAGAAATATTTACCATCCTTTTGACAGAGTTTATATTCGGCATGAACCATACGGAGTGGTGAGTTTTTTCAACCAGATTTTACTATTTTGATGACTTTTAATTATTCTGCAACAATTCAAAAACGATAACAAATTTGGAATTAATATCATTCGTATACTTAGCCGTTTGTAACATGTTTAATGGTTTAGGTATTGATCCTTGGTCCTTGGAATTTCCTGAATCTAGTTCTGGCACCACTGGCAGGGGCAATAGCTGCTGGAAATTGTGCAATTATTAAACCATCAGAAATCTCATCTCATTGCGCAGAAGTCGTGTCTGATCTGATACCAAAATATTTGGATGAGTCGTGCTACAAAGTTGTTTTAGGTATTTTCAATGAATACGCATCTTTACATAATTTGTTCAAAAATGAGTTCAACCTTAAACTGTTCATGTAGGTGGTCCAGAAGAAACAAGTAATTTATTGCTGGCAAAATTCGATTACATCTTCTACACAGGAAGTTATAAAGTTGGCAAAATTATTCATGCAGCTGCAAATCGGCATTTAACTCCAGTCACTTTAGAGTTGGGAGGAAAATGGTAACATAATAACAGATTGTGCAGTACTAGGTAGAAAATTTAATGGCTGTATTAACATCTGTATAATAATAATGATATTATTTGATTTGCTATTAGTCCGGTATATGTGGATTTAACAGCCAACTTAAAAATGACAGCTCAGAGAATAATATGGGGAAAATGTCTCAACATGGGGCAAGTATGCATAGCCCCAGATTACATAATCTCTACGAAAATGGTTCAAAAGGATTTGATAAATGCATTCAAAGTCGTCTTAAAGGAATTTTACGGAGAGGATTTACAAAAAACAAAGGATTTGGCAAGAATTATTCATGCAAAACATTTTACACATCTGAAAGGCTTACTTGCAAGAACGAGAGGAAAGGTCGTTATTGGAGGAAAAACTGACGAATATGACCTTTTCATCGAACCAACCGTTATAGGTAAATATCAAGCGATTGCATACGCATTTATTTAAAAATGTTTTAGTAAAATGAGTATATTATCACTTATTTATGTACACAAACAACTGTGATTGATTAATTTAAAAAAATTACAACCATACATATACACAAAAAATTAAAATAAATTGTTATGAATGCTCAAGTAGTAGAGTGTGTTGTATTTGTAAAGGGAATGTCGAACCCACAGATGTACTGATGAAGGAAGAAATCTTCGGCCCGGTTCTTCCTATGTTAACTGTCGACTCCATACATGAAGCTGTTGAATTCATTCGGGAACGGTAAATCAGTTGTTCAGTTTCAATACTCTATTTTCTGAATCTATAACAAACAAATATTTCCAGTACAAAACTATTTGTATTTTGTTTCAAAGGCCAAAACCTCTATGTATTTACCTGTACACTAAACGAGAAGCAGTGGTGGATTTTTTCTTGAAAAATACTGATAGTGGAGGGTTTTCTATTAATGACTGTCTGCTTCACAGCACAAGTATAAAAATGTTGAATAATTATTAATTTATAATTTCGCTAGAATTTCTAGTACTGTGAACATATTTAAAAGATATTTACGCGTGAAAATATATTCAAATTGATTTTGGGTTTTAGTTTTAAAGCTCCCATTTGGGGGAGTAGGGGAATCTGGAATGGGTCAGTATCATGGAGAATGGAGTTTTAGCACCTTTAGTCGGCCTAGAGCAGTTTTTCACAAAAATTTCAGTTCGCTTTTCAACAAACTATCAGTGGAAGGAAGGTATCCACCATTCACGCCTGGAAAACTACGTGCATTGGAGTTAATGCTGCAAACTTACGACTACCTCTACTTTGATATCTTGGCCTATGCTCCTCATGTACTCTCTTTCTTACTGGGGATCATAGCAATGGTTGTGATAGCTGTACTCTTGGACCTTCACGTACCAGCCGAAGAAAGACAACCATAAGAAAACCTAACTAATAATACTCTATAATCTCTGTACTACATTCACTATAATATTTCCTATATTAAAATTAACTGGTTTATCATTTACATATTGAAACTGTGTACAGACTGGGATAATTTAGAATCGATTACTTACATCCAAATATTTTTTATTAAGTTTTATGAAAATTCATAAATACTATAATATACGTACGCACTTAAATTTCCAATTGTCATGATTCAATTTTCTTTGTCGACTTTCTTCGATTCGGAGTACTCTTCAAGAACATTCTTAATCTTCTTTACTAGCATAGATTCATTATCACATTTCAGCGTTCCTGTAATTCATAGAGTAGATCATGGTTATAATATAGGCCTTCTGCTTATAATTCTGCCTTCTTCAGAATGCCTATATCTAACCTTGAGAGTACTAGATATTATATGAAATACTTTATGAGTTACTCATTCAACATAGTATATATTAAGGTAAACAGCCAAAAAAAAGTTTTTTGTAAATATAGTTTCAGACCATTGGGTGTCTTTTTGAATCCTTGTACTGTTCCAGATACTGGACAAGCTAGCTCAGTATATACAGTTAAAAGAGCTTCCTGTTCCTCGGAAAGCTGTATTGGCATTTCAATTATTAAGTGCACATAATGATCTCCATTTTGATAGGAACCTCCCACATTATCCAATATTCCTTTGCCCTTTAAAACGATTGTTCGATGAGAAGAAGACCTTGGTGGGATCTAAAGGGACAATCATGTAACTATCACTCTTTGATGTATTTTATTTTATATAATGTAAAGAAATGTATGTATGTAAGAATGTATATTGTAATTTGATTTAGGTACATTGATTTCAAGTTTGTCATATAATCCTTTTATAACCAATGAGCCACCCATAACAGCTACGTGCAGAGGTATCTTCGCATTGGTGTGTACATCAAAGCCATCTCTCCGAAAGTGCTGAGAATCCTCTACGATGAACACAACATTATAGGCCTGACCCTCAAAACTCACAGCATACCTTTGTCCATTTGTCACACCTGAAATATATATTTGAAAATAAATTTAAAAAGTGACCTAAGTACTCTTGCATAAGCATTTTACTGGAACCTGCAGGAATATCAATGATAGCATCCATCTCGGTGATACGGTAGCCATTTCCATTGCAAGTTCTACACGGCCGAGATTCAAGTCCACGGCCTAAGCATTTGATGCAGGACATGTTTGCATGGCCTGCATAAAAATGAATAATGGCATGAATAAATACTTTATTGTTTTCTATTTGGTAGAGTAAAATACAAAATAATGACAAGATGGTAGACTGAGAAAAGAAATACCGAAATTATATGTTCCTTGCCCATTGCATTGGCGACATTTTTTGGTCCCTGTCTGATACCCAGTCCCGTTGCAGATTTCGCAATCGTCAGCTACATCTAAATGAATTGTTTTCTGACCTCCGTGAATTGCTTCCATAAATGAAAGTTTCACCTTAATCTATTATAATGATTGAATAATGATAATGATGCACACATATAGTAACCGACATAAGAAAATAAGATTGCGAAATAAAAATGTTTCCCCGTATAATTAAGATTATTTCCTTACATCTTGGCTTTGCTCCCTGTTAACACCGTCTCCATCGTTGAATCGAAAAAAGTCCCCGAATATTTTTCGGAATAAATCTTCTGGCCTCACGTTGGATTGATATGACCATTCCCAACTATTGGCATAATTGTTTTTATTGTGCCGATTTCGACTATTTGTTTGTCTAAAACTGTCATCATCTTTGTTACTACGTTGCCGATCAGTGGAGCGGCCATCACTCCTCCAACTGTCATATTCTTTTCTTTTCGTTTCGTCACTCAATACCTGCTTATTGTTAAAGTAATATTTGACGATTTCAAACAAATTGTAAAGTATCGCTAATCGTATCAATTAATATAACCTCATACGCTTCGGCAGCTTCCCTAAACTTTTGATTAGCATCCGGATCATCATTGTTTCTATCCGGATGATATTTCTTAGCCATGTGATAGTACGCTGCCTTAATTTCCTTCGCAGTTGCCGTCTTGGGAATAGCCAATATTTTATAATAATCTTTAGATAGATTTCCAACGGTTAGGTGATAATATTGTAGTCCCTGGTATACAGGATATCGACGCTGCTGACGCATAACTGAATTGAGAAACAAAAACCAATTTTAAAAGAGGTAGGTATAGCTATAGCTAAACAATAAAACTGACTAGTTACACATTTACGTTATTATTGAAAGAAATCTGTAAACATTAATATTACAGTTAGTCATGGTCCGGTGGAATGATTCTTGATAATTGCTATAATTTCCTATGTTTCTAAAGCATCTTGTGATTGTGAATCGAAATGAAGGAAACAAGCTGCTTCGTCGAAGAGTTTTATCGATTCTTCTGCATAAAGAAGTGGTTATCATGATGTGACCACAGTGTAACAGCTCGATTGGTGTATAACATTACTGGGTACTTTGTTGTTCTCTCCTTTCACCTTTTGCTTTCAGGAATCAGGAGGATCATGTCCAAAACTTTTAACTGAACTAAAATACCAAAAACACCAATAATTTAACATTTTTCTTCCTATGTTATATGAAAAAAATTAAAGGTATATAAAATATAAATTATCAAAATAGAAATAAAAAATAAATGAAATATTATGATTATGATAAAATAGAATTACGCACAATAAAAACCCGACTTTTAAGGAATACTGAACATTTTCTGTGACATGAACTAATAAATATTGCTAGCATAAAAATAAATCACTGCCAAGACGAAATTCCTTAATAAACTAGTACTTAGTAAACTTTTAGTAAACTATAATGCAAATAAATTAAATCTATATAACGGTAATTATGTCAATTTGGAATTCAAAACATACCGCGCTGGATTCAACAAAGACGAAAAGTCTTTGTTTGGATTTCTAGCTGTTATGGCGTACAATGCACGAAGAAAAATAGAATAATAAATGATTGTCTATTCCTAGATTCTTGTAACCACATTTTCCAGTGCGGCAGTAGCATAAGAATCAATCCAAAATTTGACACTGTTCTGGACAAAATGGATCTCTTAAGGGGTAGCGTTTGATAATTATTTCTGTCCATTTTAATGTAATTTTATAAATTATGTCAGAATTGTGTACATGTAGCCAAGTAATTTACATTTAATATTTACATTGTTAATAGTAATCAAATTACTGAAAATATAATTTTCCAGGATTTGGTCTACCTCCTCAGCTGCCTCCGCAGCCTGTCGATGGACCACAAGTTGATACTGCTGAACAAGTTTACATATCATCTTTGGCATTGCTAAAAATGTTGAAGCACGGAAGAGCTGGTGTACCAATGGAAGTCATGGGTCTTATGTTAGGAGATTTTGTAGACGAATATACAGTCCGAGTCATTGATGTGTTTGCAATGCCTCAGTCTGGAACGGTTTGTATTTATAGAAGTTTATAGCCAGAAGAAAATGTAGTATCTAGTACTTGTATGACAAATAATATTAAATGTTCACTTGTAATTTGTTCGTATACACTAATAATATAATTCACTAAAGATTACTTTGACTTAGAGCGTCACAGTAGAAGCCGTGGATCCTGTTTTCCAAGCAAAAATGATGGACATGCTGAAACAAACTGGAAGACCTGAAATGGTCGTTGGGTGGTATCACTCTCACCCTGGATTTGGTTGCTGGCTGTCAGGTACGGATATGAATACTCAGAGAAGTTTTGAAGCATTGACCGAAAGAGCTGTTGCTGTAGTCGTGGATCCAATACAGTCTGTCAAAGGTAGCTTTTGGCAATATATTTTTACAATTATATAGGTGAAAA
Source organism: Tomocerus nigrus (assembly GCA_019776505.1). Classification (NCBI taxonomy): domain Eukaryota; kingdom Metazoa; phylum Arthropoda; class Collembola; order Entomobryomorpha; family Tomoceridae; genus Tomocerus; species Tomocerus nigrus. The sequence goes on along the minus strand of JABASI010000037.1, from coordinate 48,778 downwards.
AGAACGAATTGAGTGTAGGTAATAATAAGGATTATGTTGATTTACTCTTAATAGGTAAAGTAGTCATTGATGCGTTTCGTCTAACCAACACTCAATCCTTGGTTATGGGACAAGAACCTCGACAGGTCACTTCAAATCTTGGTCACCTCCAAAAGCCGACCATCCAAGCTCTCATACATGGACTCAATCGATACTATTACTCGATTAGCATCAACTACAGAAAAAATGAGTTGGAACAGAAAATGCTGCTGAATTTACACAAAAGTTCGTGGATGGACGGCCTTCAGCTTCAAGATTATCACCAGCATTGTCAGTTAAATGAGCAGGGTATACAGGAAATGCTAGTGCTAGCCAAAGATTATGCTAAGGTGCGTGCGTGTACATTGAATAGTAAAAGTAAATATAATTTTGGTTTTCATATTATAATATACTTAATAAAATTCAACTTTTTCGATATCATCAATAATCGTATCAGTCTCTGGAAGAGGAGGAGCATATGACTTCAGAAGAGTTGGTCATCAAAAATGTTGGTAAGCGGGATCCAAAGCGACATATGGAAGAAAAGGTAAACATTATTGCCAAGCACTTTTTGAAACAATAAAAGGGCGAATTATTTTCACTATAACTAAAGTGAAAAATGCATAAATCTAAATAATAAATGCCTATAATTTTATTTGTTTTAGATCGAAAAGCTTATGAGTGCCAACATAATTCAAAGCCTTGGTGCTACCTTGCACTCCGTCTGTTTTCAAGAGACTACATCGGTAACACCTCCAAAATAGAAACATATATATTTAGTAAGAATTGAGAACACAAAAAGTCTAACCAATATTATGCTGTAAGTGCCATAAAAGTGTCATTTTATTATTCATAACCTTTTCCCATGTGTATTGCAAGTTATCAAGATGTATAATGTACCTTTTCCTTCTTGAAAACCTTTCTCCAAAGAGAAAGACAAATAAAGTAACAAATACTTTTGTTATTATAATTTTTGTTTGCACAGTGTGATTGATTGATTGTTGACACCGCACTATAATATAATGTGGATGGATATGGTTTATGTAAGGCTAATTTTTACAATTGATGTTGAATATGCTATAAAGCCTAAATCGCTGAAGTGAAGTATACATTATTCTACCGCTTGGTGTGAATTATCTGATTGAACTAGGCATCTAAATCCAAGTAGTCGAATTATCCAGTACGTAATTAAATTGTCATGAATATGATTAATTTTGTGAATATTTTCTCATTTCTTGTGTTACTGGCATTCCAATATTTGGATGCCAAAAAATCCTTCATGAATCAGGACATAAACTTTGTCCTTGAAAATTTTATAGATTGTACGATACATATTATCTCATTTGGAAAATGTATTCGGGGATTTACCTTTCAGACTTCGTACCCTTTATTCCTCACTGATTGGCATCAACAGCTCAATCTAAGTAAATACGACACACCTGTCCATTTATTAAGGAAACGACTTTTCTGTATTAGCTATGTGCTTCTCTTACCCGACCTACGTGACAAGTTTACTGATTCTTCAAGGGATTCAATCGGAAAAAGGCAATTGGAAAATTCTAAAAATATTTTAACTGTAATTTTAACAAACGTTGGTATCACATGGCCAATGAACGACAATACAATTAAAAGTATGTCACTTTTAGAACCTCATCATTTACTATTTGTAACAAATTACAACATTAGTTACTGGGAATTAGATTTCAAGGCATACAACTATCATCATTTAACAAAATTGTATTTAATTACTGTGGAGTCTGTGGACATTATTGACATAGGTTCGTCTTTCAATAATTCTGTCAACGAATTAACCCAGTACTCCGTGAGAAGGATATATTACTTATGTCACCTAAATAATTTTCGTTCTATCTTCGTCCCCATCGAGGATTCTGGAAACATTGGTGAGGCAGCTATTGTTATCGAAGGGACAATCACCGAAAATGGAAAACTAATTGCATGGCAAGTGGCAAAGCAATCTTCAATTGATACTGCCATATCATGGTTAATTATTAATACCAAACACAGAATACTGTATCCCTTTGGCCGAAAAATTCAATTAGATATAAGTTTGCCAATTTTTGTGCAAATGAACATATTCCAAAACTACAATGTAACTGGAACTGCTGAATTAAACCAGCATTACAGCCAAGTCTTCAAGTCAATTGATCTAATTAGTACGAACATCAAACCTAGCCTGACATATGGTTTCCCCGAACCAGATGTCCTCGAAATAGTGTCGTTAAACTTCAGGGTGGATTTTATTCCTTTGCAAATGGAAAGTTTCGACTTTATCACATGTAATGGAGTAGCTCCCGCATGGAACGCGATGTTAATATACATGAAGCCTTATACTGGTCCTGTGTGGATGCTATTATTTTCCATATTGATAATTGTGCCATTATTATTTTCACTGCTAACCAGGATGCTTGAGCAAAGCCTTCATCCAGGACTGCCAATGCAACAGTTCAGCAAACTATTTGCGTCGTTTTTATTAGCAATTATTTCTTTAGTACTGGAAAATAGCTTCACTTTTCATCCGAGCTTATTCGGAACACGGAAAGGACTGAAATTTGCACTTGGGATTTGGTTATTAGTTAGTGTAGTAATAGGGAACGCCTATAAGGGACTTTTATTCTCCGGAATAATGAACACAGTTCCATTTCTATTAAATTGGACAAGTGTTCATCACGTTATATCTGACGAAAATGTTTTTCTTGTCTCAAAAGTTTCACCATCAGAGAGCATCATTAACGAATTGAAATGGAAAAACGCAAGCCATTTGGGCTTGTCCAGAAGTCTATTTGGTGTTCAATTAATGAAAATGAAAGCCACTTTAATTAAAACAAAAAATTATTCTATCGATCTGTCACAGGAAAATTACAAAATGGGTAAACGCAGTGTTTCCGTGTGTAGTACAATGTGTCAAAGCGAAATTAAAAAGTTATTGTCCTTCTGTAATAAAACCATTTACATTGACACCAAAACGGAAATTGACAATTTTATGCAAAAAGTGAAAACCAATCCTGGAAATCCTCCGTTAATGAAAGGCGGAGATAGCTACATGCCATTTCAACAAGGATGGATATTCAGAGATTTGCGAAAATCAATTCATACCCGTTTTATTTACAAAAGAGTACATGCTATGTGGCATTCCGGAATTTTAGCAATGCTGAAAAAACTTTGGGAAGTAAAAGATAGTTCTACATCCGCTGAATTCCGACGGAAAAATTCTAAAGACAGTATTTCATTACATTTAGATACAACACTTCTTGGTGTGTTCTATATTTATTTAGCATCTTGCACTATTTCTCTGATTACTTGCTTCCTCGAAGTTACGTTACGCTATTATGCCATAATGTAAAATGCAAAATGAATTGGCTCTCTTATCCAAAAGTCTTACAAGTACAGTACCAGTCAGGTATAATAGATTTATTAAATTTCATTGACACAATTTACACTTACGCACTGAAAAGATATTTAATGCAAATCCGTTTTCTGTCTAAATTGTTATAAATTAACTTTCATTAGCACAATTTATACTTATGACCTAGCCATGAAAAGATATTCTATGTAAATCCGTTTTCTGTCTAACCTGTCCGTACCACATGCTATATAATAACGTCATTAGTATAGGATTTCCAGGAACAATAATGAACAACTATATTTTCAAAGAACAAGTATTTAAATAAATATTACAGCTTCTACTCCTATAGTAAGTAGTGTAGTACGAGTAAGTACTTTGTTTAGCAATTATTAATAAGCTATCTTTCGAAATTAAAATATTAAGATACTCCAATGATTTTTTTCTTCAGGGTTGGCTCTGTTGCAATGAGCTATTTAGAAACCGCGTCCAAAGGAAGAATTTCGGAGATGCTGTTGTATAATCCCACTGTATTTACAGTCGTACCTGACCCGCGGTCTGTACCTTAATAAAAGAAAATCCACCTGTGCTTTCATTCAGTCTGTTTTCAAACATGTATTTTGGCTTGAACATATGTATTTTGTTATTTTCATCCTAACACTGTTATTTGCATTCATATTCATATATTTTTGTAAATATCTTAAAAGGAAAGCGATAATGGTTTTCACTTACCATCAACAAGGTCTTGAAGTTCTTCTTCTGTCTGACAATGTATAAACCTTGCTCCTGTACTTTTCATTGCCCCGCATAAAATTTTCAGGACTGAAGGTTTCATTTTCCAAAAAATTACTTTGTATCCGTTGGTGTTCATGATTAAAACCAAATCTCGCATACCCTGTTGAACAAAATGTTGCACATTTTCTTTAAAATCATCGTTCAAATAATTACATGAAAAATAATAACTTCTGCATACACATGCTACATACCTGCTGAATGGAGGAAAACTAATAATTTATAATTAGACATTGAGAAATAGCAAGAATAATGTATAAAATCTGTGAACCTCTGCTGCAGTATAGTCTGCAAATTGTATGTGGTGGGCATCCACTACCAAAGGAATAGTTTGACTAGCGAAACGAGAAGCAGCTTTATTCATTTCATAGGTAATATAGTCCACTGAAGGGAATGTTAAAGACCTAAAAGTATATCAAAATTGTAAAACATTTGTATTAACACTTTGTCAACTTAACTAATTAGTACAAAAAAATCAGAAATTATAATGACCCCCAACTCGAAGCATAATATAAAGTAACTTTACCTGTCAAGCTGTATTAAAACAAACTGATTCCCTTTAGCAGTCTGAAACGAGATATAGGTATGCCAATAAATATACATTTTCAATAGAATTCGTAATTAAGGGTTGATAAGCAGGATACCTAAGTAAGTAATTTGTAATTTCTATAAACTAAATTTTTTTTAAAATGCATACTTCGCCTTGCAATATCTTTACGCGAGGACGAGCTGAGTAGTACAGGAGGAAAAGAGTGCTTATTATTAGACCGGTTAATATGCCAAATTCCAGCTAAAGGAGGGTTAAAAACAATTCAATTCATGTAGTGTATCAAAACATTTACGTAGAAAATATTATGATTAATAAATACATTTAAAACTAACCCCTATGAATAGAGTAACTAAAAACGTCACAAATAAGGGTATTAAATCCGCTTCTGAAATATAAAATTTGTATATTATTTGATTTGACTCATTTTTAAAAGCAAATTTAAAAAGAAATGTAGTACACACTTTTCGAACGCCAAAGTGGAGCTATTATGTAGGGATCAACCATGAAAATTACAGAGCAAGAGATTACAGATGCAAGGCTGGCTTTTGGAATGAAGAAAAAATATGGAGTCAGAAACTGCAGAGCGAGTAATACAATTACCCCTAAAAATTAGAAATACGGAAATCTCATCTGTACATTACGACTGCTATAGATTTAATATTCATTCATCAACTGCAAGAATGGTGTTGATATTTACCTGTGTATAGTCCTCCTATTAAATAAAAACGTTTTATTTGTACAAAATTTTCAATAAGATACTTTGCAACTTTTCTGTTGTAGCAATACTGTTAGGATCATCATGTATTTGACAGTTTAGTATTTGACATTACCCAACGGTGTTTCAACTCCACTCATGGCATTGACAGTTGTTCTTGAGAAACTTCCGCCAATGGAATAAGACGAGAAAAAGCAAGCAACTGCATTAGATATTCCTGTGAAAATAATAAATTGCTCAATTGTAAGTAACTGAGTTCAATAATCATGGATGAGAAATATTATATGAACCTATAAGCATAATAAAATTACACAATTCAAAACTTATTCAATTAGGAAAATACGGGATTATTTCTACCTATGCACAACGTTTCTTGCGTAGCGTCAACTCTCGTTTGTCCAGCAAATGCCTTTGCAATTGTAATGTGACCCATGACCCCCAAAAGTGGTAAAACGATAAGCGCAGATGCTTCTTCTTGAAGTATATCCACAAAGGTATGTGTTCTGTTGTCGCTTCGATCATATATAGTAAATGGGGGAAGCTGAAATGCTGGGATTCCAGGGGGAATTTTTCCTGTAAAAATATATTCATTAATAATCAGCAACTCAGTATAAAGCTCCATCAATGAGAAATATATTTTGTCTTTTATTAATTTTGGCCATTGTAGGCCATTAATGTCTAGTATAGCCAACAAAGATTTTAGCCAAACACTAGGCCATTTTAGTCACTAGGGATTACGCCACTAGCCACTGGCTAGTCAAGCACTGCTCAGAGATTTAAAAAAGACATATTTGTGTAATAATAATGGCTATAATATAAAGTAGTTTCTTATAAATCTACATACCTACCTATGTGAGTATTTTATTTGAATCATATACTAAATATAATGCATGTGCAATATTATTACCATATTTTTTTCAAATAGATGTTGACTTACCTACAATAGAGAAAGGCTGATTGGGGTAAGTAACACCAACGTAAATACTGGCAGCAAAAATAACCAACGCACTTCGAGCAGTTGAAATTAACCAAAAGAATTTGTCCCATTTTGGGTTTTTGTTCCCCAAGCAAGACGTTATCTTTTGCAAGTACTGCAAGAAAAAAAATATTTTAAAGATTTCATGTCTTTGCAATTTGTAATGTAGTGTTCCTGTAATGACTAATGACGAATGATGTTATAAAACATAAGTTAATAAGGGAGCAACATATATAGCAACATTAACTCAGGCATGGTTCAATGGTGAAATGAAAGATCATTGGTGCAAGCTATGCCTATAGAATTAATAAGGATATATAAAAATCAGAACAGAAAATGTATATGTAGATAAGTAGTATAAAAGTGCTTCAATAAATATTTGGACATTATCTCGCTTATACGTTTACATGTAAAGATAAAATAGTCGCGAACTTAAAATGAATATAGAATAGGAGCACACTCACATTGTCCAAGAAAAATAGGTTATTCAAGATCAATCTACTTACTTTTGAGTAAATAGTTTTAATTCACAGGTGAAAGATTATATTGAGCGGTAGGAATTACATTAATTTTGGATTTACGGTTTATCTGTGCGATATTTGGCAAAGATTACACCGTAAAACATATAATTTCAGCATCATAGACACAATAAATTGGATATTAAGTAGCTGTGTTGGTAATTGTTTTTAAAATTAATCATTGTACTCACTTTCAAAGTAATTAGAACAGTGCAACATATGAGAGATAAGATAGCATCCCATTTTTGTATCTCTCCGATATGCTTTATAAGGCCCTTGATTGTAGGGAGAAATCCCTCTTGTTCAAAATGAATTCCAAGATGTGCCTTTAATTGAGTTGCAGTAATTGTTAGAGCGACACCACTGGTAAAACCACTTATCACCGGACTGGATATAAAATTAGCTATGAATCCTGTATACAGCACACACATGTAATGTCAGGTTAGAGACAGTAACGTTATTATTATGATAATTAGCAATTAGTACTCATTGTCAGTCGGCTACAGCACACACGTAATGTCAGATTTAAAAAGTATAACATAATATTATGATAATTAGCAATTAGTACTCATTGTCAGTCGGTTACAGACTGTAAAATGTTAAATAAGTGTTAATTTCCATTTTATTATAGGCCTCAGAAATGGATTCTCTCTCTTTATAAATATTCATTGCCATCTTCTACAGATTGCGTTCCACATACTGATTTGGTTATCTAATTTCTGTGATTATAAAAGCTAAATGGAATATGTAATTATGTAAACCACGTAGCCAAAATATTATCGAAAAATATCGTCAATAAAAAACTCACAATAATACTTTCTATATGACAGGATTTCTTACCCAATTGGAAAATTCCCATGAAAAGTGTCACTACAGCAGTGACAAAGCACAGAAATACGGCATACTCTGGAGGTTTGCCAAAAGTGTACTATTCACAACATAAAAAATGAAATACAGCTGCAAGTGGTATATAGTAAATAGTATATGTACTGAATATGAAAAGCAATCATTAATGCAGAGATGTTATTAATTATAGACACTTTATGACCTACCTTATTCGTCAGAATGCTCTGGATAGCTGTTGGTCTATTTCCAAAAATATTTAACCGAATTAATTAATGCTACTTTTTTAGCATGTCTATTTTATTTGCACGACATGGTGGTTGCATCAAGTTGCATGCACATTTTAACGGAGTTTTGTCATTCATAGACTTTTTTGAAGAGCAATGCAGAGAAGAGACAGGATTTTAGTATGGCGCAATAATTGTCTCTTGGAATGAATATAATTCTTCTTAAGGTAAATAAAACAGTTAAATAATCGAAAGAAAAATTAAATATCTCACCCTATAGTTATAGCTTTTGTTCCACCGAAAAATATGTAGACAAAGCATCCAACTACAAATATTTCCAAAAAGACACATGTAGGACCATAAGTAACTGTTGAGTTTTATCACGCCAAAATGTCTAGATACAAAACAATGAAAATACCAAAGCTGCTATAAAGTCCATATATAGGTGGTAGGCCGGCAACTGAAATACAATCAGAATATTTTTTATTATTTGTATCTAACTCGTCACAGATTCCTTTCTACTTTCTGAAAATTCATTGCATGATATCTGTTACCTGTGGCATACGCTAATCCTTGAGGTAGCACTTAAGAAACAAAGAGATAGAACAGTATAAATTAAATATGTGAGAAATTATAATTAAATTGGTTTAGTGTGTATGAATGTGAAAAATTGTCTCGTCCAAAGTTTTACCTGTTAAAGCGACAGTGACACCTAAAACACATATGCGATGATTATTTAAAGGATATGAAACTAAATATCAATGACGAATTATTATGATCATATTATGCATAAAAGATGCTTACCAGCAATGAAATCAGCTATTCAAATCCATGGAAAATTAAATAATCAGGTATTAGTGGGCAATAAATTCAATTTAAACATGCAATAATTTTGTGATCAGCAATTTTCAACAAAATAAAATTTAATTTGCGTTTGCATACGAGTATACCCACACCCACCTATTGCTTTCTGCCTTGTATATTTAGGTGCCCATACTAAAATCGGAAAGGTTTTCTCCAGATTTTTTCTCCTGTATAATAGTAAGTAATCATTTGATTTGTATACATCATAAAATATGAATTTTCATAGTATGAAAATTGATATTTGTTACCTGAATTTATTTTTTAGCCATGCTCCACATCCCTCCCCACCTTCTTCTGGTGAAAAAACATATTCTCCTCTACTGGCACTTGGAAATTGACTTATTTCATTTTGATTGAACACTGAAGAGGCTAAACTAGCTGAACTCCCTGAATGAACTAAGGTAGTTTTCATGATAGAAAACACCGAAATTCGTAGTCGACTTTGATTTTCTTGTGAATCGAATATTAGAAAATTTCTTGAACCTACGAATCTAGGGAATGAATTCAGAAGATGAAGAGTTAAAAGAATATGTACATTATTCCAACTAAATTATTTGTAAACTAATTTTAAATGGTTAGCTAACAGGTAATTTGCTTTTGTTCTAAAAGCTGAATCTACATTGAAATGGCTATTGCATGCTGCTTTAATTTTCAATTCTGACTCTCCCGAATCCAAACGAAATCTGTTAAGCTGCTAATGATCCATTTCGAACACTAAAGAGACTTCTAATTCAATTTGCAAACTGTATCTGAAATGATTTGCATGCTAATAAACCAATCCAGACACGAAAACCTCATAGCTTTTAAGATAATTTTGACATTAGCATTAAACTAACGAATATTGCCTAACCAGAGAAACTATTTTTAAAATGATGTATACCATGTGTTCACTTGTGAAGCTCCTTGAACGTATTACTGTAACTATTGTGGCCAAATATATTTCTTACACCAAAGTTCATTTTTTACATATTAGAATTCATATCTTCCATACATTAAATATTCAAATATTTTATTGGCAATTATTGCAAATAAAACAGCAACTGCATGCAGTGGTCCGTTATTTTAATAATACCTAGATACTAATGGCCGATTTCTAGATTTATTTTGGCTTATATGCTATGTAAAAACATGTAGCTAATAATAGTAATAATTAACAAGTTAAGCCAGTTAAGCAAGTTAAGCCAATAATAATATGATCCTGTTACGTAGTTTATTCTGCATAATAATATTTGAAAAAGAACATACCTTTGAAACTACAAACCATAAAGTAGTAATTTATTTTATTGCAAGGCTCTACATCTAAATATTTAGTGATCTCAATAATATTAATTACCGCACAAATGAGATCAGGGTTTACAATTTTAGCTTTAAATTCGCAGTAAACTTTCGTCTCTCTTTATGTCCAATAAGTATTCTCATTCCGAAGATTTTCTAAATATTTAATAACATTTAATTTTTATTGATTTTTCATAAATATGTAGACAATTTCTTTTATAAAAATATAATTGATGTCCATGGTCAGTAAAGCATTAATTTCATAGCAAATGAAGTATTCATGTGAATAGTTTACTTTATTTAATGCTGGCAAATATACCTGTGTAATGTTTTGGCTTGCAGTATGTACATGGACCTTGCTTTACAACGGACCCTGAGAATTCTAGATGTTATGCTAATAAATAATTACCATGATATTTTTAGCCAGTCTTAGTTCAGTCTGCAAAAATCTGGTTCTTAAATTAAAGCAGCAGGGAAGGCCACAATTCAATAATGAACTTCTACGATTATTAATTCTGTTCTCCAATAAATTGCTCTGAAGACTGCTGTCAGTTAGCATATTTACGGTAAAATTAATTACAAAAACCGATCTAATAAATAGAATCAATTAATTTGTATCCAAAACATATTTACATGCTTTCGAAAACTGCTTTTGGTAGTGAATATATATATATGGCTAACTCTAAAATTATATATATGCTTTTGTGCAGATGTGGACCTGCAACTTTCTGTAAGTACTATAATTGCAACGAAGTTAATTTAACGCATTTATGCAAAGATCGTTATTGCCACTAAAAATAAATATTGGTGTGACCCGTGTCCTTCCTGTGGTGGCCTAGTGAATTTCTAGAATAATAATGTCTTTTTATTTGTAAAACACAGCTGGCCATAAAAAATTAATGATATCACATGATGCTTAGCTATACTGGCAATAAATGCTACCCGCATTGAACACAACATTACTACAAGTGCTCTTATTATAAACTACACTACCGCTTCTATCTTTATTATCATCATCATGGCACATTCCAAACCGTCTAACTCATCCGTGCAACATAAAAGTAATTCATGGTAAAAATAAAATTAGGTAAATGATAATTATATTCCTGAGGTAAAATGTTAAAATGAAAATACAGAAAAATGTCTATTCTAGAATAAATTTAAATGTAGGATTTTTATTTAGTAGTTTCTACAGGTGGCCACTGGATTCAAATGAAGTTACAGCCTTAGGAATTCTCTTCACTACCAGCTCCGGCGGGTCACTACTTGCTGAAAAATTAACAGATCACATGCCAATAAATTGCTTACATAAACTCAGATTTACTATTAGGATAAATTTTTAATGAGTCCCAATTACCAACAGAATCTACAGTTTCTTCCATTTCCTTGTCATTTCTGCAATGTGTCATTGCGACATGACTGTTTTCCATTACTCCGTTAACAATTCTCAAAACGGATGGCTTTATTTTCCAGAAAATGATTTTGTATCCACCCTTCTCGAAACTGATGACCATGTTCTTTAAAGCCTATTTAGATAATATTTCAAGATATAATTATTTCTTCAAATGTTTTAAATTAGATATTTCGGTTGTTTGAAGGTCTAGTTACTTCTGCAGCAGTATAATCTGCAAACTGTATATGATGACAGTCGATCACAATCGGGGTTAATCTGTTGCCCCATCTCAAAACTGACTTTACTATCCTATCTGTGATGTGGTCCACTGATGGATACGAAATTGACCTGTCTAATTGGAAAAGTAGAAAATCCGTTTCCTGACTTGTCTGTAAAAAATATAATTGTAAACTACATCAATCAAATCAATTAAGACTATCTATAATTCATTTTATTTATGATGGCAAAAACTGAGGAATTTACCATTGCCTTCATAACCCTCACACGTGGACGAGCAGCGTAATATAAAAGGAAAATAACGCTGATGGCTAGCCCCGTTAATATTCCATATTCCAAACCAATGAAAAGCGTGGACACGAATGTGAGCCCCCAAGGTAAGAGATCCGCCTCTACGCATTAAAATTTCATCGAGACCATTATTTGAAATCTGATTTATCCAAGGAAATAGAAATGCTTTTGAAAACTTACTTTTTGATCTCCACATAGGGCGAACTAATGTGAAATCTATCATATGAATAACCGAAGCACAAACAACAGCGGCTAAACTCGTTTTAGGGATGAAATAGAAATAAGGTGTAAAATATTGAAGAGCTAAAATGACCATGACCCCGGTGACTAAACCACCTTGAGTAAAAAAAGAAACATTAAATTATGCACTTTTTCAGGCTTGATCTCCAAATAACAATTACAATTATAAAAACACTTTGTTTTACCTGCTGGAGTTTCAGCCCCACTAAAAGCGTTAATGGTGGTTCTAGAAAAGCTTCCTGCAACGGGCATGGACGAGAGAAAGCAAGAAATAGCGTTGGTAATTCTAAATGAGAGAAAGATATGAATTATTTATATGCAACTAAAAAAATTAAATATATTTAAGAACATGGATTTGTTTTAAAAAATCAAGCTACCCAATAGCTAAGGACTCCTGGTTTGTATCAACACGAGCGGAGCCAGCAAATGCTTGATAAATTGAAAATGAAAAATGAAAAACATTATGAAACGCATTGAAAGCAATTATATGCTGTATTAATGAATGAACATATTCATACCTTTTGCAATAGTAATGTGACTCATTAATCCTAGTAAAGGCATGATAAATAAGGCAGATGAAAGCTCGCTCGCAATATCTTGGAAATTGTGAGTTTTATTCGTTTTATGGTCGTAAATAGACATTGGTGGAAGTTTAAATTCTGGCAGTCCTGCTGGCAACTCTCCTACAATTTTATTACAAATAGACGATTACCAATACCAATAAATCAAAAGTATCATCAAGTTTTTACAGAACCAATATGGAATTTACCAACTACTGAAAATGGCTGCGTATCAGGATTTAACATGGCCACTAGTATTGTACATCCAGCTATGATGATTGCATTTCGACTAGTTGAAATTATCCAAAATAATCGATCTAATTTCGGACTTTTCTCGGAGAAACAGCGGAAAATGGTCTGCAAATACTTCAGTAAACGAGTTTTAATTAAATGATGAAAATAAAACAAACTAATTTCTAATTATTGGCAAAGGGTACATAGCAAATATAAGTTACTTACTTCAAGGAAAATAAGTAAAACGGTACATATAACTCCCAGAATAAGGTCCCATTTTTTAATTTCCGAAATGTTCTCAAACATTCCAATGATTGTGGATAGGAATCCCGAGTCTGCCAAATTCAACCCAAGCAAACCGTTCACTTGAGTAGAAATAATAGTCAAAGCTATTGCCGATGTAAATCCTGATATCACTGGCACTGAAGATATAAAGTTTGCAACAAAACCTAAATCAAGGCATCATATTTATTAATTACCTACCCTTTACATACCTACTCCCCTCAATGTATTAGTATCTTCACGTTTTAATAATTCAATACTTAAATATACCAAGTCTAAAGATAGCCATTAGGGAATTAACGATTGCACACATAAAGCAGAGGAACACGGCATATTCCGGTGGCTTTCCATGAGTGAATTTGTAAGTTAGAACGCATTGTACTACAAAGAGTAAAACCAGAACTTCAGTGATATTATTGGTTAAATTATAAACAAATACGTGAAAATGAGTAATTCTCCTCCACTACCTGCATTAGGTCCAATTGTAATTACTTTCGTTGATCCGAAAATGATATAAACAAATGGCCCAACGAAACTGTCATTAAAACGGTATAAATCAATATTATATGAATATTAATCTTTTCGGGGCAGTTCTTGTGTGGGAAAGTGGGAATAGATATCTCCGTTTGATGATTAATATTTAAATGTTTGGAAATTCTTCGAAATCTTACCCACTATATAACCCGTAGATTGGAGGAAGGCCTGCAACGGTGGCATAGGCTAGACCTATATATCAATATAAACAATTTATAGGCATAAAGTACATAATTCGGGACAGGGACCAATTAAGCGAACATCGAACCTTGGGGTAGTAGAGTGAGTCCTAACGTTATTCCAGCAATCAGATCTAAAAACATAATGGTCTTTAAAATACAAGTAAAAGCATATTGTCCTTAGAGATCGTGGAATCATTCCTTGCAATATCAATTCTTTAATCTTATTGCCTTTTTCCTCATGTTACGATTATTTCTATAATTAAGTGAATAGTGAATATATAAATAAATAAAGACCAGGATTGTTGCAGAAATAAACGTTAGCATACCTGAAACTAATTTATGGGTGGTATATTGAGGAGCCCAACGAAGAATAGGAAAAGTTCGGAGTAAATTCTTTCTCCTATAATGTAAGTGTGCAATAAAGACATAATTAATATTTACTAATATTGCTAATAATGAATACCTTTCTTTTTTATCTTAATGTACTAACCGAAAAGTTCTTCGAAAGAAATCTTTGCAATAATTTCCACATCCAATTTCCTGGTCATTGTCCTGCTCAGCAGATTTGCCTTGAGATGGATAAGGACTAAGTGATTCTGCAATCGAACTAACGGTATCGAAATTTTCACATCCTGGATTGTCCAGTCCCCTTCGTTGTAATTTACTGCTTAAATTTGCTAGTGAACTACTGCTACTTGTAGCACTATAGGAATGAAGAATCTCCGTCTTCATTTCAGGAGCAATCTGGATATTTTCGAAGAAAACGCTTTTATGGATGGATTATATTTTTACTTCATTTCTTAACAAGATTACAAATCAAAGGACAATTAAACAATGCACAATAATAAATTAGCCAAGCGCTTTAATATATACCCACAGACAGAAGAGAAAAGTTCACGAAAAGACCAAAGGGGAATGATTTCCTAAATTAAGTATGCGACATTTCTGAACCTGAATAGTAAATATAGCATGGTATTTCCTGACTCAGGTCAAACGTAAACACAAAGTTGCCCTAATAAATAGCTACTAACTATACTATACATTTAGATATGTAGTTGTATTAATGGAAGCGTCGAAGTAAGTGTTACTTAACTCGTTATCATCAATAAGCAAATTAGTGGAGGACCATCAAAGGAAAGTGACTAGGTGTCTTGTTAAAAGTATTAATGTAATGCCTATACGGGATTTTGTAAATAGGTTGGCTTATCATCAAAGAACGTCACAGGGTTTTGTTAGCACATCACAAACACCAAAGCAGTTAATTATAAGTTCAAGGGAAATGCTAATTGCAACAAGGTTTACGATTGCTTAATATTTTTCCAATGTTGTCACCCTAAATGACACAAACAGGTTTTCTGTTTACCTTATTCTGGTTAATTTTACGGTTAGACAGATTGGATTTATTTGGATTAAATCTGGAAGTAATTACTAGAGCTTTCCATTTCAAGGAATTATTATTAAATATTCCATATTTTTCACATGATTTTCCTCGCGTCAATAGTCTAATGTGTATGCTTCCACTCATACCCGTATACATAACCGAGTTTCAGGGGGGGCTGAGATTTTATATAGCCATATATAACACAGATATTCGCGCGAAGCGCGAAAAATTTTGGTCTTTTTTGTCAAATATGAGCCTAAAATGACCTAAAAACAGCATATAATCGCGCGAAGCGCGAAAATTTTTGCTATTTTAAGAAAAAAATCTCCCCCCCTCTATACGGGCTTGCTTCCACTAGTAGATGTGCCCAACAAATAAATATGACAATAACTAACCTAAATTAACAAATCAGTCACGTTGCATTGAGATAAAAGTGATAGTTATGCTTTATGCTACACACGAATAATTATAATTTTTGGTGCAATCTCATCTGCCGACAATTAAACCGCATACAGATTTTCTGCTTTAGTAATAATCATACTCCAATGTTTTTCTCAGGCGCATTTCTTAGATTTTGATGTTCCAATCTCTTATATTTTCTACTGATACCGAATAGTAAATATATTTGGCTATAAATATTTATGCGCTCATCACAGAAATACATAACACACCTATGGACCGGAGTCGGAGAAATTTCATATCAGATATATAGCCAATTACACTGTCGAAAAGACAAAATTGTAATCTCAAGGTTTGAGATATAATATTAATATAGAATTAAATCTTTATGACTACGATTAAATAAAAATGATGCTTAATATTTTCCAGAGAATTTTTCCAAAACCGATCACAGAGAATACCAAAATCTAACGTAAGGTACCTTCCCATCATCTCATCAGTAATCTTGTCCCAGCTAATACTATAATATGAAATTAATCAACATCCAAATTAATATCCTCAATAGTTACGACGCACTTACATATTATCGCTTACAATATAATGAGACTAAGAATTGTTACAAGAAGATGAGACTAAGAACTAATAAGTACAGAAGACGGATCGGATATAGAGAAGAAATTACCTACATAATAATATAGATATTAATTGCAACTTACTTTTATATTAAATATTTTTCGGTGATAATCTAAGGGTATCACGTAGCACGGTAGCAATCACATACCTGTTTTAAATATTTTTACCCAATAGTTGAAGAACATTAAATAAGAAATAATTTTCTTTGCTTGCCACAACAAATGGACAATAAAAATAATATGTGTATCATCACTGCTAGAAAAGGCACACTAAAAGAGGATGCTCGATCACACAATAGTATCGCATTGGTGTTGTTTTTGTGGTATCACAGTGTAAACTAAAGTTAAAGTAATTCAATATCACAATGTAAAATTATATGTTGGTGAAGGGTGAGGCTCCATTTTACGAAATTGCATTCTATAAATTCAGCAGTTTGGATTTTAAAAACTTACGGAAATAATTTAATAAAAAATTCATTTCGTTTTGGGCAACAGAACTGCTAGTCTGCTATAGGAGCGAAGAATAAGGACAGACAGATAGTTTATTCATTCTTTTTTTTATAATTATCATTCTTCAAATGTCTTTTTGCATACATCCCTACAAATAACAATTTACAAGATGGACGTGTACTCATTTTCTTATCTGTAGTGGGATTTGAATTTTTTGACTGTAGGTACAATTATGGAAATTAACTACTTATTTAGTTTGTTATCAAATTGGTTTTTTCAGTAGATTAAGTACCAAGAATGAGTCTTGGCGGGGAATTGGGAAAGAGTCATCTTACCAGACCACCATATTTACATATTTATGTGTAGTAAACACGTATAGCTTACGCAAAATCACTAACAAAAAGTCAACAATATCTACGTATTCCTTATTCTCATACCTAAAATTCTCATCAAGATAAATTGTTAAATTGTTAACAGGTAGTATTTGTTAAGGCATATTATTATTTCCTTAGTGCAATTATAGACATATCACATATCTAATAGGCACTAGGTGTCAGATGACAGAAAAGCAAAAGCTACTAAATTAAATACTTGTACATATCTTAAGTAAATACTAGGTAGAGTATTATTATATATAGGTACTGAAAATTAAAACAGTCATTAAAAATCACCTACACCTACAACACGTCATGTCCACTCGTTTATCAATAGAATAGCAACTTGGAAAATGTTCTACAGTAGAGAATGTGACACCATCTTTTATTTCTACTATAAACAATGGCACAAATACCGTACAAAGCTGCACAAAGATGTACGCTAAAGCGCAAAGAGAAAGAACGTAATATTTTCCAAAATCACATTTGCAATTCTGTTATTTAAATAACTAAACGCATTTGGTTGATTCCTCTCTATCATGAATTTATGCATATTTATTGCTAACAATTAGAAATTATTTACATTCTCAGGACGAATTAAATCAATGCATAGCATAGGCTCAGAAAGCAAAAATTGGCTGAAATTGGCATTTCAACAATGTGCTACCTAGGCCTTCTTTTACATACTCGCGTCGCAATTGAATCTCAACCTATGCTCATTCATAGTGTTAAATATTACAACGTAATGATTATTATGAACGTTTACTTCACAATTCATTGGATTTGTGGAATGTAATAATATATTTATTTACTAATACAATACCTACAATAAAACATACCTGGGCATGTTAAAATTTTGTTTCTACACTTCCATCCTGCAATTACAAGGTTAATTTTAATGGTTTTCCTAGCGCCGGTAAATAAGATTGTATATAATATAGCAGTCGTTAGTGTGGTTACAAATGCAATGAAACCATTTCTATACACAGATAGATGAATTTACTACGTAAGTGTGTGCAAGTAATTGCATTTGAGACAAGGTAGTTTGACATGACAAAATGACAGTTGAATGTCTTCAACGAGTAAACTATGTGCTAGATTGTTGCTCTTTATGGTAAATAGAACAGCAGCTAAGTAAGATTGAAATCTTGTAAGCAACATACGATATGCTACATTTCTGTTTGCTATATAGGGATCAGTATTTGTGTTTATAAAAAGATCTTGCATGTCCATCAGATTTCAAATACTGAATTCTTATCACGCTGTCAGTAAATGGAGACAGATCGCATATGCAGTGCCGTTATTCATAATTTTTATGAAAAAAGGTTTGGTTTTAGAGGTACATTCTAATTGATGTGAATTTAAATAGATACATACCCAAATACAATAGGACATAGCCGCCAGTTTTATGACTGAAAAACAGTGAATCTGCCTGTCCAAATCTGGATATCAGTGGTAAATCCCCAAAATTAACCCACATCATGCACATTTTACAGGATGACAAATACTATTAAGACAAAGATTAAGTACTTCAATTATCTAATTAATCTTAAGGAAGAATAATAATAATTCACAAATATTCTAATAACCGACTCCTCAATCCACATATCACTGGAGAGGTTCATTTGGGATCAATGAGATTCTAATTGGGAATGTTGTAAAGACTGACATGTTGTGAAGTTGTAAAGACAGCAAGTACGTATGGCCTGAATTTAATGTTGCTAAAGATAAGTCCAGTAAAACGATAATCAGTAAATACGGCATGCATTTGATTGTTGAATCCAATTTTGAACTAGAAAGGACAAATAAGAAAAGAAAAATGACAACACGCAGTTTCATACAAGTAAATAAAGCTGAGAAAAGAACTGCGTAATTAGGTCGCTCTTTTTCTTCGTTATAAAGATCTCGACAATCTGGAGTATAAAAATAACCCAGAAAATTAAGCCTCAATTGTTTATTTGGCAGTATATTATTATGAGCTTGGTGTATATCTATGTAGCATATAAAAGTTTATATTACCTATATGTAACTGCGTTGTAGAAAAACGGAAGATATATTTATAGTATATATGTTGTTGAAGTGATTTTATATGGAGCAGATAATTTGGTAATGAATAGAGGGCAGGTTACTTTACTTTTCACCAAGTGACAGGATAACATAAAAAAGTAAAGCAAGATCTTTTAATTGTTGCATGTCTTCTATTTAATTTCTTTCACTTGTTTCGTAGTGTCAGTAAAATAGATTTGACAATTCCTCTACTCTATCTCCTCAGCACTACATTTTTTCTCGTAGGTACTCAATTGTGTTGTAAGTACGTAAGTAGTTTGGATTTATTTATCGGAATAGAATGAAAGAACTAGAAATCATATAATTGCAGTGCTAAGAAGAAGCCCCAAAGATTCAATTGTGTATCTGTCAAAGAGTGCGTTAAGAAAGAAATGACTGTTTCAGTTTCAAAGCTATCCTTTAAAAATGAGCTCACAGACAGAGGAAGTTAATTCGAGTCGAGGTGTCATGATGAGGATGTGTCTCAATGAAACTGAGCAGCCAATGTGTCAACAATGCCCCATTGTTCCTTAATTGCAACCAAATGTGCTGCCTCAACATGCTCCGTCTAATTGTGGTGAATCAGCTGCACCCAGAGCCATGAGAAAATCCTTTACTTTTACACTATGACGAAATTAAGAGCGTAAGACCTAGAAACAAAATACATAAATTACATACACGCGTCTATAAGTGTCTTAAGCAACTAATGCTGCAATTAGCACAGCTTCAAATGGGAAATTCCTTTAATAAACCCATTCACCCAACATTAATTTCTACCGTTAAAGTTACCAGGACCTACCCAAACTTTAGAAATTCTAAATTAATTCATTTTATTGAAAACACAATCGCACAATTTCCCAATTTTTTGCAATAATGTCTTAGGTCAAAAACTTCCTAGCCAATGTTTTTCATATAAACAAATTCTACCATTACTTTATCAATATGATACTCGTCTTGTACAACAACACAAAAAAAAGATGGAATGAAAAAGAATTTCGAATTTAATAAAGCGAAAGTTTTTTTAGTTTTCCTGCACAACAACAAATAACGGTAATGTTCACGTTAAGTTGCGATTACGCATCTTTAAAATTTCACTTCTGTTTTGATCTATGCATGAGATACGAAAAACAAATGCTGATATTCACCATGTGTGTATGAATTATAATATGTGAACTTTTCAAGCATAGAGTTACACAGACCCAGACCCTTATTTCGTACATTTTACATGGTAGGCAGTTGAAGTCTTCTCAGATAAGGATGGTCTACAGCAGCAGAATCATATATGACATGTTCGACAATTTCCTTGATCCTTGTATAATTTTATTTTCAATGTTAAGCATAGATACATAGAAGGATGAAACTCCTAGCATTCTTCTACTTATTTCATAAATAAATCTTAGGATTAATTTTAAGCATACATCTTAGAGGATTCAACAATCATGCTTATACATGTTAAAAGTTATTCTTAGCAATAATATATGCGTAGAGGGAGCAGATATTAAAAGAAAACGTAATTTGAAAAGTGCCTGATATAACATGATGGGTGCATAATGCACTTAGCATTTACAGCTATCTAGAGAATTGACTTTCCTGTTCCTGTCCTGTCGTGAACTCTCCCTCATGCACATCTCTTTTCATTTTCAAACCTTTTTGTTATGAATAGACAGAGAACATGATATGATAACAGACTTAACACTTAAGATGTAACACGAGCATAAAATATAAAAGTAAACCTAAGTTCATGTTTCTATACATAATGCAAAATTTTTATACATCCTCAATTTCATTTCCTAAAATTCATGGTAATGAATAAAGTTTTGGGGAAAATAACTTACTAGCTACCTAGACATAGAGCAGAGAAGACATGCTAAAAATATTGATACAAGACTAAAGACTATCATGCTTGTTGATATGTGTAGGGATAGTACGTGTAAGCGACACTATCTTTGTAGACAATGTAGCATCCGGGGGTTTATGACCACTCTACGTGCAACGCAATGAATTTTGGCATCTTTTCAGTATGTTTCATTTTATACAAGTGCCATTCATGATGTACTTGCCTTAGAAAACAAAATAAGACGAAAAGAAAACCTTGAAAGACTTGATGCATTCTGTCATTGTAAGTGTAAAGTCAACAGACGCTACAATTTCAATGAATATGAAATGAAGACGTCACTTCTACACACCATATGGCTCTTAAAAGAATATTAAATGCGGATTTGCATTTTTAATACAAAACCCAGTAGAAATCTTGTAGTCTGCTGCGCTTTTCAATGTATAGAAAAATTGGACTTGGCACAATTCATTAAAAAATGGACAAGATCCTTTAAGCGAGTTACTTATATTCATATGCAATTCATTTATTTGCTCTTATTCTCGTATAGCAAGTGTATCAACGTTACTACATTGACGTATACCGTGTAGATCGTGGCTATAGGTTGTACTTATTGTGCTTAGTATTGTTTGCTGAATCCAACTAAAAGGAGATTCGAATAAGATTTAGTTTTTTTCACACAGAGTAAGAGAACATAAGGGATCTAAAAACATGCGAGGTATATTCTTGTGCTATTGGCACAGTAGTACCTAATAATACATTGATAAACAAGTGTGAAATCCAGGTCAGACAAAACAACAATCATAGTGCACGTAAGTAAGTATAAGTATAGCTAAAGATACAGCGAGATTCTTGCACTAATTAGGTGACTAGTATTTGTGTGGAGTTTGCCATGACGTGTCCGTGCTGATTGCTACGAATCTCTAAACTCATCTTCTCATTTGACGTGGAGATGATAGATGAACTCATAGTTAGTTACTTAAGCTCTTCTTCACTAATCTCTACCTACACACAGAATTAAATGAATACCTGCTGCAGTCTGTGCATTATCTTTATCTTTCTATTTACCAACAACAAGTTTACTACCTTAATTTAATATAATAGCACTAGCCTCAGGTATTGTGAATTAGGTACCTAACTAAATTCCATTTTCCTTCTATTCTTGCTCCTGCTCTATAATATGTAGTAAACATGTAGACATTCTAGACATGTATATGCAGATTAGTCCTTTTGTAAATTGATGATGAGTGCCACGAGCGAGACATTTATTTTACGATCTGTTCTGGTGCAATAAATGCAACACTAAATAAAAGCACTCGTTCTGAACAAATTGTTACGCCTGTGCGTAGTTAAATTGCTACACATCGTACAGCGATTTTCCCATTAATTTAAGACGCTATTTCCTAACATTACCTCTCAATTCTCTCGATACGTCAGTCATTATGAAATAGGATACTTCTTGTTCTTACTTTGAAAACTAGCGATTTCTTTGACGCTGGTTCAAAATAATCTGCCCCAATGCTACTAGTAACTCAATAGAAAAATCATCAACATCAAATCTAACTTTTACTTCACTAATATTTAAATTTGTTCATAGACAATAACTGTTGTCGCCCTATATTCCAAGGGTTTTTAGGATAAGACAAAGTTTTAAAATGTGCAACAATAATATACTTGAAATATTATTATGCTCCTACAATTTCCTTTATTTATATCATTGGTAATAGGTTTGGTTAAGAGGTCATTTAAACTCTAATGAGTCATAAAAATCTTATTGCTGAAAATAATTTGTTGTTATTAGTACAGTCTAGTAGGTAAAATTCTAAGGATTAACATTGCATACGTACATTACATACGACAAATACTCTTAGGCTCTTATAGGGTCAAAATAAATAATTTATAGCAATTACTAGTCAACCAAGAATTTTTTGCCTTCTGAAATATGGTACAATTTTGATATTGGTATAATAAACAAAAGCGGTGGAAACATTGCCATTTTGAAACGGACAAAGCGTAAAATTAGTCAAATTCCATGAGTTTGTTTTAATAGTAGTCGACGGTGACAGTTAAAATTATGTTGGCTTGTATCAGTTGTATCTGCTTCTCACTCTGTTTTCCAACTTCCATAAATCACTCCCTAGTCCAGTAGTCTGCAAAGAATTAGAGCAAAAAATACGAATTTTTAAATAAGCATCCAATGTGAGAAAGGAACGGGATAGGATAGGAAACCTACTGCAATTTTATTAGGAATGTAGGGTTCAGCCGATGAAGGAGGTGGCGTTTTGCTTCTTGACCTCGAGCGAGGTCTCCTGGACTGTTTGTTTCGAAGATTATTACGCTTGGAAGATTTTTGCATTTGATTGATGCTGTTTTCCCGAAGAAAATTAAATGACAAATCCTGCTTTTTGACCGGAACAGGTGGAATACGATCAACGCCGTCTTCATTTTGCCTTAATGAACTTTTCATTTGTCTCCATCTTTCTAAAGCATCCTTCACTATCATGGGGGGATCGTCATTTATTCTTGAAGGATTTCTCGATGATTTCTCCACTAATCCTGAATTAATAGCTGAAATATTATTTATCATTTTTGATGGAAGTCAATTGTCAATTTATCTGGTAGGTACTATTTACTATAGTACTATAATGTAAACCTTCTTTGTGGACTCTGGAAGATGCCATCTGCTTTACCGTTGTTGTGAACGGATCATTATCGTTAGTGACTGAGATGGTTTTATTTTGCTCTGAGCGTATTTTCTGACCGTAAACTGATTCGCGTCTATAGAAAGGAAATAAACATAGAAATTCGTTTTTCTACTTAGCTCTTCTTGATAAAACGTAATTTGTGTGACTGATAATGAGTACTGACTCAACCAGAGATGTCAAAGCCATGTTTTGATCATTTACAGCGGCAAGCTCCCTTTCCAAATCTCCCTGCTTCTTTTCAAGCTTTTCTAAATTTCCTTTGGAAACTGATTGTATGTCCATTCCTTGTAGTTTTACGCTAAAAATAAAATAGTTTCAACTAAATTGCATGACTTGCAGAATAATGAAGCAACATTTTTGAAAGAATTGCTGAATAACTTCTCATGAAACCATGTATTTGTGCTATAAAATCATGAAATATATGTAGAAATCATGAAGAAAATAGGTTGAAATTCCTATATACCGATAATCGAACATTTTCTTCCTTGCATCTTGCAACGCAGCATTTTTCTCCTGTGTGTTATTTCGAATTTCCTTGATAGCAGTGACCAGCTCAGCGTTTTTGTTTTTCAAATGTTTGATCTTTTCAATTTGTCTCAATTCCTCTCGTGTTGCTCTGATAATAATTGGCCAGAGTTGACTTTGAATTACAGGCTTACGACACATTGGACATCCTTGTGGTTTGCCATTCAATCTCAATTTCGACACAATTAAAATGTATGCAGAATTAAACACAATAGTAGTATAATTTCGTAACTAAAACTTTTTTCATCCCTAACAATAATATATTCATTCACAATATAAAATATGATTTTTCGCTTTAGGCTTTGTTTTAATCTGCCTGATGCAATAAGTGAAATAATTCGATAAGATATAATTACAGAAATCGACATTAATATGAATTCTAAAAAAGTAGTAATACTTTGTTAGGGAGCCTTGCAGGTAGTTTTTGAGACATTCCCTGTGAAACATATGTCCGCATCTTGTAGCTACAATTTCAGCATCAGTAAGATCAACATTTGCTTTACTACCAATATTATCATTGATATCTGTTGGTCGACATGTTTTCATAAGGGAGTTTGGATCTTGATAGCCAACAATATTGGGCCGGATTACTAGTGGCTGGTTGCATACAGAGCATCCCAGTACCATTTTACAACGGTTCGGCAAAAATAGAGGTTACATTTGTCTATTGAGTATTGCTGTTAATGTTATGCTGTTCCTACTGAATAAATCCAAACAAAGGTCTGCTAAATGAATATGGCCCTTTATAAAATGATTTTGATCTAA
The DNA here is from genome assembly GCA_019776505.1 of Tomocerus nigrus. Lineage (NCBI taxonomy): Eukaryota > Metazoa > Arthropoda > Collembola > Entomobryomorpha > Tomoceridae > Tomocerus > Tomocerus nigrus. The sequence goes on along the minus strand of JABASI010000037.1, from coordinate 23,575 downwards.
ATAGCCACTTCAATCAGCGATTTTGATCCAAGATCCAATGAAACAGAATGGCTTTGTTTCTATGGGTCTGTTTATTAAAATCACTTTGACATGACGCTACTCTTTGTAGGTTCAAGACTAAAATGATTTAATTTTATGGTTATGTCATATGCATATTGCATATACGAAACGTGGAAATCTGTCTGACAATCTAGAACATTAGCACATACAATAAGGTAATATACTTCCACTTCTGTAAAATTCCAAGTGAACAGCACCTCTTGAACATTATCCACGTTGAAATGACTACAACTGTTACTAGTTCATGTATGCTCAGATAAAATAATTTAGTATTTGGCAGAGCTAACTAGGTAAAAGTGTATATTTACTATCGTTTATTGCACAGAATTTTATGTAAGTAGGTGATGCAAACTACTTTATTAACCTAGCAGTTTTATCTTCTTACTAGAAACCCTTAAAAAGGCAAATAAACTTCTGTTTCAATTAAACTAAAATTAGAATACTAGAACTGACATGTAAGACATGTTCCTATTTGTGTCTTCTTGATTAATAAATTTCCCATTCGTATCGTAATATCCATTACATTATATGCACTATCAAGACATAATGTTCATACTATTTAGCTCTGTTATCTGAATAGCATGTAGGCATAACATCTGAGTATAAAGAATGAAAAATGTCTTAAAATTTTATATCGTTCATGGAAATGTAACAGAACAGTGCACTAGAAATAAATAGCATCTTTATGCTGTTGTTTCTATACTGTCTATGTACAATAATATATTTACTCTACATAATAATATCCGTGATTCTACACTAAAAATCTTTCGACGGAGTAAAAAGATTGATTGCTAATTAATTGTGCATTATCAAGAGTAGATAACAATGTATCATCATTATTGTAATTCCTATTTGAATTGATAACTTAAATACCCAAAGTTTAATTTACTTGTAAAGTTTTTAAGATAGGTCTGACTACATGCAGATGGTAAATATATACATTTGTACTAAACTAACGTAAATAAAAGATGAAGTGTGTACTTATGTAAACTTTGTGAACTAAGTAAAGTCGTCTCATAAGCAGAGCGTTGCTTTTAAAAAAGCAATTGAAGCAAAGTAACTAGTCTTTAACTATCAAGATGAGTGCAAGAAAAATATTATTGTATAGGTGCATATCTATTTATAATGCAAATTTAATAATAATGATTTACAATTATTAGATTACGCCTTTTATTAGTAAAATGGGGTTTGTTTTCCTCTTGAAGAGCTATGGAATTTACATAGTGTAGAATTATTAGGCGAGAAGCTATGTAGTTATTGTCAGTAAAGTGTAAAGATTGCCATACATATAGCTAAGTTAAGTAAGCGTATTTGTACTACACAGTCCACTTAATTATATAATGTGTGTGAAGGTGCGGTTATTTAATTCTCAGAGGATATTACTACACACATCATACATGCATCTACCTACATTACACTGAATAGTCTACTATGTATTCTCTGTGTATAACGAAGAGACACATGATTATGATGATGGGCTATTAGATTTACAATGAACCATAGCAAGAAAATTACTCCATAAGTATAGATAATAGGTACTAAGTACATACAAACATAAAATACACAGGGATCGCACATAAACACAACTAAAAGGGTTATACAACAGAAAAATGGGAATTGAAACAAGTTTCTACCGTGTTTTTCGCTACATATATAGCCATGTAGTTGTTTATGTTCGTTCTAAAGAGGGATATTATCATTTTGCATCCGTAAAGTTCCATTGTGAGCTTAAAAGCAGAGTTTTGTTGGAATACTTTGGCTTCTCCTCCATTTTCTTCAACTGTTCAAGTCATCAGTGCATTCAATTGCGTGGAGGATCTAGATGCTCTTCCAGTGTATAAATTCATCCACGTTTTATCATCCTACAGATCGCATTCGTAACCTAGTCTAGTAGCCGAGTGAACTTAGCTCTTTCACAATTAAATTAACTTTTTCCTATTCTAATACACAAACGCTGTTCTTTTAGACACTTACACACACAAAATCATCACTTAACACAAAGGAAAACTGGTAAAGCTCTCTACAAAACATTACATACAACAATCCCTAAATTTCAAAGAAAAAAAATCCTACGCTGACTTTATTTTTAGATCTACATCTCCATTAACTCTACACAAACCCCTTGCTCAAGTTCGTTCTTAGTTACTGGTCAGCACATCCATCCATTCTTTTATCGTCAGCAATTAAACGCCTAATTTATCGCATCAGTGAGTAAATGAAATGCATACTGCACAAATTCCTTACCTTATACCTGACTACGGACTATCTATCTTGTTTTATTAGAAAATAAATGCTTAGTCTTGTTATTGATACGACTTGAAGATAATAAATATGATTCTTTAGGCATACTTACTACTATACTCTAATAGCAAGTGGTTTTACTCGTAAAATCTAGGTTAATGGAATAATTTATTGCATTACTTATACCAAGAACTTTGTTTGTATGCTCATACCGCTTACATATTATACTGTAGAGGATTAATGGCTCATTTTGTTGCGATGATGTGATATAATATTAATATCTTACTGACGACAAGAGGCTACTTAGAAAAAACAATCATGTCATGTCCTCGCAATTCATATTAAATGTACCTTATACTTACACACATCATCATAGTCAAACCCGATCTTATTTAATAAAGTTACACTAGTAATAATTAATGTACTGTCCCTGTACTTATTCTATGTACCTACTTACTTATGGCATAGATAAGTTAGTAGCAATATGTACATAATAATAATGTGTTAAGTATAACTTAATTATTATAAATCCCATTATTTAATTATTATGTTTTCTCATAGATTACATTATTGATTGCGTTCAGTATTCATTTATTACTTACCAGAGGTGCTAGGCACAAATCTATCAAACATTATTAGCTACAGCTTACACCTTGTAGCAAAATTAAATATTTAGCTAGCTAGTATAAATGAGCGCAAGAACCATAATATAGATCAATTAGTATGGCATCAATTTAAAAGTATACATTTATAGCTTTTGAAGTCCTTATTACATTGGATGAATTTGAATGTGACTATGTAATTGTACATAACATACATATTATAGACAAATAGGTACATCACATGTATTGGCATTGTGTAGCAGTTGTATTTTATCAGCCGTGGAAAATGGCAAGTAGTCTATTGATTTATTTTTTCGACAGAGTAGCAATTAAGAATATAATATGCACAATAATGTTATGCATAGTGAAAACTTCAGATAGCCAACAGGATGAATTAATTGGTCGCTGAGTGCAAACACAATTAGTAATCAGTGAGTTATTAATGTTATTATGTCAGTGCCTCGTCACCACGAGCGTTAATTGTTCATTTATATATTCCAACGAAAATAGACTATAGAAGTATTTTTATTTTTTCTGATGTCAACAAAAATATTTTCATGTAACCTTCCGGAGCTATTCTAATCATGTGTCTGAGCAAAAAGGTTATGTAATTTAACTATTTGTCGACAAGGTTTTATAAGAGCGTATGGTATGGTAAGGAGGGAGGGTTTATGACTTAAGCAAAAATCAGAAATTATTTTAAATGACATAACTTCTGAGATTTGTCAGAAAAAAGTTACATACATACCTAGATCCTAGATTTCTATTTAACTTGTTTGTTGTTCTTACTGCAAGTAGTAAGTACTCATTCAATCTCGTATTATACAAACAAACCGGAAATAAATGAATTCTCTTTAGCACGAAACGAAACTGCGGCTGTTTAACAATAGAGACATACTGACAGAAAACAGTCCCTATTCAACATAATTTACTTCAGCACACTTACCTACAAGATAAGTATTTTATTATGTGGGAAAGCAAATGATTCCAACACTATTAGTTGTATTAATATTAGTTATAATATTGACGAATTATTTCAATTATGTGTATTATAATGTTTTAATTAAAAGAAATCATTATTTATTATGTTGTGCCAATTTACATTAATACAATTATACTGTTGATGAAGTTTTTGAGTGCAGATAAACGTGCAGCATTATGGTAAAGTTGAATAATAAGACAAAAAAATAGGAAGTTCTCGGGTTTTCTCGTATGATTTCGTGTAACTCTCATTTTTCACTTCCACTTTGTACAGTAGAGCGGATATAATGCACGAATGAGTGTAAATGAGCGTTGGTATTGGCACATCAGCAGAAAGTCTGAACAATTAAGTAAATAGAGCTAGATAGAGATACTTACATAAAATATTTTGTCACTTCCATGATATGAAGTAAGTTAAATGATAACAATGTGTAAATGCACAGCGAGAGAGAGAGAGAGAGAGAGAGAGACAAACAGTTTGTTTAGATAGTTAAGTTATTTAGGCATTGCATGCAACTGTCAAATTAAGTGGAAGCAAGATTCCGATTTCTCTTACTGAAATCATTGCATCGTTACACACACTTCAAATGAATAAGATGTTTCCTCTAAATGACTGACTTATGTATTGGAATTAATACAATAGAAAATCTAAGTGTAAAATTACAATTACACTGTGTAACATTATGTAGTATTTGTGTGCGTATAACATTTGTACACTAGCTATACAGTGTCTTATTATTAGACACTTACATAAATTATACTAGTTGTTAAAGATTAAACATGGATTAATGAAATAAATATCTGTACACACGTTTACATTGTACTCACAGACATTTAACAACAGAAAATGTCAACGACAATGTACTAATAATAACAAAGTTGTTAGGAAAGGGGATTTCTCTTTGCGGAAATCACAGTCCATTGAATTCTCCTATTCATTGCAAATTCTTTTAGTAGCTGTCAGTTTCTTAACTACAATTTAGTTCACTAAGAGCCATAGCAAACCAAAAGACATTCATCACATCTACAAGAACAAAAAGAGAGGAGGAAGATGCAGAGTTCTATTAACCAGTGTCTTCAAACAGTAATGTAATCGAAGATACGTATGTATAGCAGCTAATCCTACTAAAAAGAAGTGTTAGGAACAAAAGAAGCAATTTACCTTGTCTTCTTCATTTTTTATTATTTCACTGTTTTGTTTACTTTGTTTTTCATCGTTTTGTTCTGTATTGCTGTCATTTAGCATAACCACACAACAACAGCCAATAATCCCTTCTGTTTCCACCATGGACAACAATGCTATCGTAAAAAAAGAACTTTCCATTCATATTATTAACTTTATGTAAGTTTTTAGCAACTTTTCTCATCTGATGCAATGCATTGTTTCTCCTTTTAGGAAAATAATATGTTAAAGCTCAAGCAAAGCAATCTTCTATGGCGTTTTAAGAAAAGATTACCAAGCTAAAATGCGGCAATTCTTATGCCTACGCATTTAATCAAATAAGAAGCCACCACAATAAATAAAGCGGAAATTACTCACCAAATGAAAGTGCCGAGAGGATCAATTTTACCATAGAAAAATTACAAAGCAATAAGGACAATTGACAAATAATATCTAGCTCATATCATAGTTTAAGGGAAGGAAATGCAAGGAGTAAACTCTTATTTGGTACAGTGATACAATGTACTAAAACACATTATAAGACGATCCTAATAATAATACTTACTACACATACATGAAACTGAGTATGGCAATAAAAATGAATGGAGCTCGAGAGATAATTACATAGTGCATCAGTAATGGAATAACTTTGGTTTTATGGCCACTGAGTTTATAAATATGTCACATTACACACACTTATTTAGAGTTAGATGCATAAATGTCTAGAGTAGGAGAAGTGCTTTGAAATGATGTATTGCTACCATTATTCTGCGTATGCAGACAGCCAAGACACTCACTCACTCAATTTGAGGTCAACGTCAACACAGCACACATAGATAACAAAAGAACTCACGAAGTTGTTGCACTTGCAATAATTGAAAAGAAATGAACGAATGTGAATGCAAAGAATGAATAGCATAACCGGTATTCATTTTCCATCGTAAAAGACTCTCCACTTAAGACTGTCTTCAACTTTGTGCGTATTCACTTCAACTTTTATTTATAATATATCTACTCCTTATATATATACTACTACTTATTGTGACACTATAAGGAAATGTTATACATTAATAGGTCTTTAAGATACTACTAATAACTTGTAGGATGTGTGCGTGTTGAAATGAAACTGAGAATACTAGCCAGGAAATTATTTTGTCAGTGATATATCATTTCTTCACTTGCATATAGATAAAAAATGTAAATGTGCATTTTATATGTACCTAAATAGACCTTTAGAACTTTGGAAGAGGATTAATTTGCGAATCTTTTCAAATAGTAACAAATACATGTGCAGATATAAAAGAAGCCTTCATTTTCTTTTATACATTTCCGGCAAAGCTATTAAAGGAACGAATGATATAAATGCCTGTAGGTGCTTCTTTTCTTACAATTTACCGGAGCTTATGGCATCATTTTCTCTCTGCATTGCAGATTTGCTTTTTACTGTGAATAAAATAGGATTGGAGGATAACAATTTAAAGAGTATAAAATATCACGGTAATTCGATTGGACATTTGATTACAATTCCATTCCGCTATGCCCTGTTCATTTATCATCTACAATGTATGTCCATCCATCTCCTTTATGCTCCTTATTTCATTCGACCAAGAAAATCAGAGCATAATTTTTGATAATGAAATAGAGTTTTCTTTGTAAATGGCTATTCAGTTAGCTATATTACATTCAGAAATGGATCTACACAATCTGATTCAGACAAAAATACTTTCCTTATACAGCAGACATTTATCAATTTGTCAGGCTTATGCAGTGCTTTAGTATTTCAGTTGCTAACTAAGTTTCGTTAACTCTGTCTAATAGCAATTGCTATATATAGACACTCGGTTAATATCTATATCTACTTTTACCGGTATAAGTAACAGTAACCTTCATCTTCATTTTTATAAATATTATTCTTACACTACATACAATAGCAACCAGGTAAAAGTGTCTTCAATCCCTACCTCATTCAATGGAAAGCCAAGGAAGCCTAAATGTACTTTACTGGCACATTTTTATTTAGCTCCATTCTTAGAATGAAAGTTTTTCATCACTTTCAAACTACTCATTCGGTTACACTTAATACAACCTTAGTATGATGATATCTGCACCCATTCTTAAAGCACTCAATTGCTAAATGCACTAAAAAGATTTTTTCCTTGACGATTTTAAGAAATTGGACAAATCCAGTTGTGACACTACAGCTATAGGACACTTTCAGCCAGTAGTAGTACAAAAAAGGTTACCTAATGAGTTTCTCATTCTAAGTATGTATATCAGAGATAAATAAGTTAATAATCTGCCAAAACAATTTTTGTAAGTTACACCTTTATGTTATATGTAGACTATTATTTTATTTCTAAATAATATAAACTATTGTGCATTACCTGTACTGCCCTTTCAAATGATTGTAGAAACCAATTTTTAGTATCCACTAATATTGCTGGTTCAATAAATTATATCAGTTTATATTTTTTACTTGCCAACTATGTCAATGTGTTGCATTAGAAGAATTTGAGTATTTAAACTTACATGCTATATCTTCCTACGCATGCTGTATCAGGACTTGTTCTACCTGTAATATTAATTGAAACCAGAAAAACCATTATACTCTGTGCTGAAGCATGTGAAAAGATTTAGTTAATTATATTAAATTCACTTGGGTTTAACTTGTAGTAATAACAATAATGGTATTATTACATTATCAACTTAGACGTATGCAATGAAGTGAAAAGCGGCACACGGTTGAGCCACTTTAATGTATTGACTTACACATGAGGAACACCATTATGAACAAGTATATTGTGTCGTTTGGTCTTACTATGGCTTTTGTCTGATTATTGACTATAGTAAGTGAGTTGTATAGGAAAAGAGTGCATTTGAATGGTATTTTAAAAGGGATTATTTGTACAGTGGGTATAAACATGCATTTATAGGAATGCAAGTCGAATTATTGGTGGAAGAATGCTCTTTTCTTGCATTATTATGTGTTATGCGCGTGTATAAGCAACGAATAAGTGTATGGACTACGTAAATACAGGTATGTCTATCTAAAATTACAATTGAATTAGTTGAATTTTGTAGAGAGCGCATTGTTATCTGTATTTACTTAGTGTGTGTCTGTGTCTGGAAGTGTAGCTAAAAGGGACCATTGATAAAGTAAACTGAATTAAAGGTATGCTGAAAAATAGAGTATAGTCATCGGAGAAAAAGATTACATTTGTGCAGGAGAGTAGTGCAGTGCAGTGCAAATAGGCTGAACATGAGTGAGCATATAATAGAGAGAGAGAGATGGCTGAAGAGTAAGTAGTCCCTAGACATACGTACGTGTCTTCTCTTCACTGTGAAATAAATAGGATGAACGTAAAAGCAGAGGCTGAAGTTAGTAGAAAAGAGAAGCAGATGGATGGATGGTTGAATTGTGATGTGATGATCTCGGTCGAGTGATTTCTAGTGTGTGATATATTTGACACGGTTCGAGAAATGTGTGCAACGGGATTCCCTCAAGCAGCACACGGGGTCATCTCATCTTACATCTTCTTATGTGCAGCCAAACAAATCTATATAATAATAACTATTTATACACACACAAGAAGGGCTGTATATCTAAAGCACAACATACTCTACATATTATTTTTGCACAGCTTTGTCTACGTAACACTGAATTACATTACCTATAAACCCACAGAAGCCAATCAAAGCCAAGAAAGTTGATTTGATTCAATTCAAGTTCACAAAAAATAACACCCTTCAAGCTAAATTAAATTCTACTTAATTCTGCTTGTGAAATTAGCTCATTCTACAAATTAAATCCTTTTCAGCTCCTTCTATTTACCAAATCAACTATAAATATTTATTATACCTTTTTTCCTGCTTCCTACTAATCCTTTTATGCAAATAGAAGAGGCAGATGCTAAGCAGGATCTTCTTTTATCATTCCTAAAGCAAAGTGATCCATATATTGGCAGATGAAGGATATTGTTGCAGATTAAATCGCAACATCAGTAGTAAGAGAAGCTAAATATTCTATTCGCCAAGTACTAGTAAAGATCTTTATAATATAGAGCGGTTTCTATGTGTAATTGGTGCACTTCATCATTTCTAATGTATTCGCCTTACTTTTTAGCTATAGATAACGTACATTACCGATTTCCTTTGATTCCTCACGGTGTTTCTTGGAATTCACTACACTCAGTTACGTTACTTTACAATTATTTAAAAGATACAGCGGTAACTTATAACTTTACTCACTTAAATATCCTTTTTTCCGATACTAAATTACAGATATTATACGGTAGTAAATACACGTCTTAGAACTACTGGGACTATTACCAGTTTTTTCCTTTAATTATTACTATCCCTCTCCTGTCAGCATAGTCTAAAGGCAGAGCCATTGAAAAATTAAGTTTGGCCCACTACCTAAGTCTCCTTTTTCATGCCAATTGTTTTATTGCCGCATAGATAAGAACTCTTAACACAGCCGTTTTTACCTAAGTATTCTTATATTATTCATTCTCTTTTGTATACACACAGTTTGAGCTACATTTCTTAGTCTCATCCTAAATCATATTTCCTACTCATCTATATAGCTAAAAGCACGTACAGTTGACAAATAAAAACTATGTAGTAATAACTGTAATAGCAGACAAATGCCACCGGACAGATAGGAAGAACGCTAAAAGAATTTATTCACTTCATTGTACGAACAGGACTTTGACTAAAATGAATCATGATGACACTGCTTTAAGCTATGAGCACGCATCTTAAAATTAGGATGCCTAAAGACTAAAGGCAAATACTATGTCACTATAATTAAAAATAGCCATTCGTTTGGTTATGGCCATTGAAAATCAAATTACACTTCATTATTTTCTGCCAGCGGTATCTACTCAAGAAATAAACATTTTATTATATCCAAACCCCCTTTGTAAAAATTAGTTATTTCATTTTAACACGTTGAGTACAGATAAGGTAGGTTATTATTGCTGTAGCAGTGATATTATTATTGAATCCAAACGAAGAAGATGTAGAGGATGTGTATTTCCTAAAATATCATAAGGCAGAAGCTCATCAAAACGATTAAGAATGGAAAATTGTAAAAATACAAAAAATGGAATAGGAAAATGCCATTCCAATGGTGCATGTATAAAAATCTTACAAGTACAAAGTACAGCAGAGTGTGTATTCTTATTTACGCATAACTTCCGTTTCCTATGAACATTTAAGAGAAGATCCTTAGACTTATTACAGAGTAGGAATAGATACCTACCAACAATAGGGAATTAATAAGTACAGGGGAGGTTATTAACACGACACTAATACAAGTACACATAGGAAGTTGCCTGTAAGAGTCTTCCATTAGTAAATTGCAGTTCCTTTTCTTATTATTATACCTAATCGTCTTGTGTGATTTTACTGTGAGTAGTGGTAAGCATTTAGTTTTTTTTCAGACAATATTCTTCATTCGCCTCGCTCGACTGCTCAAGTGAGCATGCATGTCCAATGCAATCTCTAAATACAGATACTTCATACCAAGTCCCTATACTTTAAAAGAAACATTCATTGCCAATGCAAAAACATTGTTTAGTCTATGTAAATATTATTTACCTGAAAATAACCATACAAATCTACAGAGCAGCACTATTATGTCATCCTACCGCCTAAGAAAATGATAATTTTGGTTTTACAGGCGTAACATATAACCATTAGCTTTTCATGTAGTATTTCGCAAATTAAGAGTTGCAAATACATAACAATTTGCAAATCCTAAACAATTACGAGACCATAACATTATTTTTTGAACACAATACTGCTTGTGTATAATCTTCCTGATTCAGATCGGAATTAGATGTCATTTATTATTACGTTTGCTTCAGTTACGTAACAAATCTCAAACAAGGGACCGTGTAACTTCATAAATACAATAATTTTAACAATTTACAACTTTAATATTGCATATTACATGATCAAAAATTATTCAGCAATTTATTTGTTATATTTACCTACTAATTTGTCTGAAATAGAATATAATTTGCATGTAATTCCAAGTTAAAACATAGAGCTGTTCTTGTGGATGAGCGGATAGACGAGCGGAGCGTAAAATATTATGCATCGAGAATGAATAAAAGATTTTATAAAAGGAATTTTTACGCGAATACTAAGTGGGTTCAAATGAGCAAGCAGAAGTACATTTAGAGTTTAACTGGATGTCACGAGAATCTAGAGTAAATCTTATTATGGGATTTACAGAGATGCTAACAATACGTATTGATATAATGATGCATATAAATGTATTCCTTTCCTCCTACATGCTTGTGTCTTTTCGAGCAATGTTAAATGAGAGACGAACTCCCTTAAGATTTAAACTGTGTGCATTAGTGAGGTTAGGCCTGCATTAGATTGCATTGACTCCTTTTTATGTTTTACCTACATCTGAAGAGAGAATTATGTATAATGCAGGAGGAATAACGAAAACTTTATTTATAATCTGTACGCTACTTTTGAAGCACATGTTGCTTTCGAAGAACACATCTCTGAACCGTCTGTCATCATCTTACGTTACTAACATAGATTCTCTTCAGAAACTACCTAGTGTACCTAGGTTAGTATTAAAGAGAAGAAGCGAAGCAAGGCAAAGCTAAGCCACCTGTAAAAGTTAGAGACGTAAAGGGGAAGAACTTTTTATGAAGTATCTCTGAAATTAACGTAAGAGAATACAACTCTATCCTATTCTATACTTGAGTTTGATCCATGAAGCCACAAACATTGCTTATTTCTACTCGTGATCGTCATTGGCCTACAATAAATACCACACTAAAATAACATCATAGTGCGGCAACACATTACAGACTTTAATCTTACAAATTCCATCGAAATTAATCCCAGAATTGCGGATTTCAATTACCTCTACTACTTAAATGTGTGTCTGTGTTTCAAAGTGATTTCAATAGATTGCCATAATAATATTGAATAAATTAGAAATTAGTATTTGTGTCATTTCTCACGATGGTTCAATGTGAGTTTTGGAAGTTGGAACGGGAATAACTTACAAAAACAGTTTCATAGTAGTCTCATATTAAACATACTGACTTACATTCACAAGGACAGTGGCAGTGAAAAAACATGTATATAATTATTGTGTAACAAGACTAATAACAGTAATCACTTGATATTTACTAATGAATAATGAGAATTTCGTGTAGAACTTAGCATAATTACAAATTATTTAAGAATGTACTCACGATCAGTACATTGACTGAACGAATTCAAAAGTTAAACTGCGAATCCTTAATTTAAATTGCATCGTTTCGTCGAATTCAATGGGATTTTGTGAAAGGAAATTAATGACATAGAACCAACGTGAATTTATTACACATAAATATTTCCCCATTAATAATTGCATTACTGTTTGCTTCGTTTTCATATCCAGTATCTCTCTATGCATATAATGTAAAAAGAAAACTCGGCAAACTAAAGCTCAAAGAACGAAGCGTGCTTAAGTGATATGATTATGAGAGTGATAAGTAGCTAAGTGTTAGTAAATCGCGGCGTGGGAAATACCCTTGACATTAGAAGTTCACTGACTACGTCTTAAAGACGGCACAATAGCCTAATACTAATTATACAAAGAAAGAAATATTAAGAGGATACACTAGTAAATGTAACATTCTCCGGTATTAGCTACCTGTACTTAAATGGCTTCTCCTTTTACTAATACGATCAATGAAATAAACGAACGGTATTTGTTTATANTAATTATACAAAGAAAGAAATATTAAGAGGATACACTAGTAAATGTAACATTCTCCGGTATTAGCTACCTGTACTTAAATGGCTTCTCCTTTTACTAATACGATCAATGAAATAAACGAACGGTATTTGTTTATAGTGACATGATATGACACTGACAGTAGTTGGCTGATAAAGCATCACAACAAACCGCAGCCGACGATATATCGACAAAAAAGAGTCAAGCTTCACTTTAATCAAGCCTATCTCTTGTATATGTCTGCTCCGGATCTATATCTGTCTGTGGTTGAACATTACGGATTCCGCAAACAAAAGTGAATACATGAAAACCGGTTGTGAAATTAAGTTAGCTATCGCATCGTGGGAGTATTTCAACGGCTCATGCACCGTACTAACCTACAGAAGAACAATACAGAAAGAACACCTGAAATAATAGCAAACACGACTATTTTTTATAAATCCAACTGATACACATTATACTAGTGGAGAGAGAAAAACAGAAAAATGTTCGGACGCAGTGGCCAGATGTTTCCCAGAGTAAGTAGGCTAAGTTTCTATATAATACTATAGTCACTAGTAATATCAATGCAAATCCAATGTTGAAAAATCGAATGAAATGGAAGGTTTGTGAATTTCATATCAAATTCACACTGACACTGTTACAAATGTACATATTTCTCTGTACATACGCTGTGTGTATTTAGGTATCTATCGCAGTTCATGTACTCGCTATACTCTTTATGTTGCATTTGCATTCAAATTGCATTCTTATTTATCAACAATTATAATTAAATCCTACTCATATCATTATCACAGTTAGGTATATGGCGTTTGATGCGCAAAACATGTCAAGATGTAGTATAAATACCTAAATACATATAGTTTGTTCATAGAAATCGTAATGACAAGCGGACTTTCTGTGTTCTTGTAGACTAGTAGGCATTTAAATTTGTATTTAATAGTTTGTTGAATGAAAGTAGATATCTATTTGTACATAGAGCTCTGTTTAAAGTAGCATACCTAAGTAGTACCTACATATATGTAAATAATCCCTTTTCTATTTACATATTGTTAAACATGATGAGAAAATAATGCTTGGCCAAACATAATAATGGCAGGAATGTAACTACGATGATTCCATCTTATAACATTGAAAGTAGTCCGAGGGAGCATCATCACTTTTACTAAACTGACTTATAGCTACTTACATAGAATGACAGTGTGTACAATATTATCTCTGTATATAAAAGCACAATAACATGGATGGCACGGGTTTTACTATCAGAGCAGTTAGTTTTAATATCTAATCGTATTTATTATTTGTAAGAGCCTGCTTCTTTGCTCACTCACTTCTCTTAAGATATGCATGGAATGCTTTTCTTTAGTTTATGATTTGCACTCGTCGAGAATTTGTAGCATATCTAAAGGCTTAGTTTGTTGCACCTGAAAGAGACTTTATAAATTGTGAACTGACTCACACTCGACTGACTTAAAGAAGACAATTTTACTATTAATTTAAGTTTACAACCCTTTTCCGTTCGCATTATTAACTAGTGAAACTTATTGGTAGAAGCTATAATTATTCTATAATGCAAGTAATGGGATTCTATGAGAACTAATGAAAGTTTATCCTGTCCTGTACTCACATGACATGACACAGCTCATATGCTCATACACCTGAATGAATTGAATTGAATGCAAGAAAAGTGAGCGACAAAACGACATAATCAACACAGGACATCACTTCACTACTTGAAAATTTTCCTTTCATTTGTTCCGGAGGAGTTTAACGAACACTATACACAAGCAGTCGATCTACCGGTTTCTATTATTCAAGCACCCCTAACTTAATAAACTCAAAACTCTTGTCTTTTACCACATAGAATAAAGTGCAAGTGCTCTAAATTGACCTGTCACCGATCTGGAAAAAGAAATACCTGTTTCTATCGGAAAATAGATTTACTAGTTGACTAAGCAGTTATTTTTAGTTGACACACATACGTTAATTCAGTGCAGATATTAATTTCACTCTCTTATTAACGACAATTTTAATTTAGTGTTCATTCTGTTGATCCACAAGGAAGATGTAAAAGAAGGAGAGAGAGAGAGAGAGACGTTTTGTTAAGTTTTGTGCGAGTGGGTGCTTATTTTTTGATTCTTTCTGCATAGATGTACTTTAGTCAGACATGGTCTGATTCTGGTACTCACATCACATCTCATCTTCATATAGTTCATTATTAGCAACAGTGTGTAGTTTCTTATTTTTGTTGTTAGAAATACATTTTTATTGTACTTAGTTTATGATTCTTATTTAGCAGTCTGTATAAACTGAAATAATTGCACTTACCTACCACGCACCTCTACCTAAAACCAAAAATGAAAAAGAGAGCAACGAATCTTGTAAATACTTTTCAACGTTATTAGTTCCAGTGTTTGCCTTTTGTTTAGGAAAATTTATTTATAACTATTTATTAATCGTTAAAAATGAAACCAATTTACGAGCAATATTATTACCCTCCACATCAACAGCAGTACAACCAGCAGCAACAACATCCCGGATACAATACTGCCACCCCCTTTATGAGGGTAATTTACTAGCAAATTATAATTACTTTTAATAATAATTGTAAAACATTTATGCTTATGAACTTGATTCAACTGTTAAGTAGGATCTTAATTTCTTCCCTAATTTGTTTTTGGCATTTATGACATCTCATGTCTACCTTCATCTAGCCTACAATTTTTTGTCGTCATTTTTATACCATGAATTTCTCTTGAGTTTATGTTTTAGTACTCCTATTTAATATTTGTTGTAAAATACGAATACATACATATATAGGTACACAATTAAGGTACGTACATAATAAATTATGCTTATTAGACTACTAATGTTACTAAAATTGTTAATACAGTGTATAGACTACAGATACACGAGTTAATTGGGTTTCAATCTCTACCTTTACTAATATTGTTACGTTATTAGCATTCTTGGTAGCTACAGAATGTTCTTAGCTATGCTAACAAGTAGTTATTACAATTTTACAAGTACATAATATGTATATAAGTAAAATGGTAGTTAAAGCTTCTTCACACTGCAAAATGATTTATTGGTATTGGGAAAATTGGCAATGCTATGCATGATAACAGCTATTATTATGTTCCTAATTGTATTTAGTATGTCATACTAAAGATAATAATGTGTTCATAATGTACATATGTATGCCATAGTAGAAATATTTGGGATTCCGCAGTGTTCTCTCTGTTCCCCTTGTCTACTTGTATATAATTTTGGATCTACTTTCTAAGTGTTACATACTTCGTTAGTAAGTAACGCTTTAATTTTAACACACAATGCATGCCACATAATGTATTAACTATAACTACTTTATGCAGCACATCAAACACTAACTAACTACATGCACACAAAAAGTAGACTAATATTATATGGAAGTTGTCATTTTTTGTTTGTCTTGGTATTGTCTTTTTATTGAGCTGTGTAAGTTTTACTCTTACTTCGACAAGAAAACTTGGAGTTAGAGAGACCCAGTCCTAATATGCACTTGCGTTTTGTCCTTTTTTCAGCGTGCATTTCATGATGCAATTTATGAAGAAGAATACGGGTCAGAGTCGGACGAAGAATGTTGTCGAGGTAGGGGATTTTCTGCTATATTATGCTGGTTCCTTAGCGTAATCATCCTTATCGGTTTGGCTGCTTCTGTTGTCCTCACTGTGTTCTTCATTCTTAAAAGTAAGTCAAACGTTTTTGTCACTCACTCACAGGACACACTGACTGTCCATTCTGTTTGGAAATCTATTTAAGTGCCAATTCTAACAGTACGCTAACGTGTGATTGAAATTGACAGAAGCAATGCCAAATGACAGATTAACATAGTTCCTCAACCGAATCTGAAAATAATTTCAAATCTTTCCTCGTTTCACTGCTCTTGTCATTTCTGACTAATGCAATTGTTCCTAGAATTACTGCTAACTACAGAGAGTGTACTTATTTTTAGTTCCTTTTATCGTCTTCACAGCATTGACTTAAAAATGAGCATAGCAAAAGAAACATAACCTACATAAGTACATGCATGGGGATAAGTAATCTTCGGATAAACTGTAATGGCCACATTAAAGTTTCCAAAATGATAGCTAAAAAATTGAAATTACTCTTTTTACAACAATGCAATGGAATGCTGCAAAGCACACACTTTAAACCTTAAAAAATGAGTAGTGGAAACATTCATAGATATTCACGGAACCTGTTAATTATAGTACCTAGAGCATATTGAGTCTAACTGAAAAGAGATGCAATAGGTTTAAGGGATGAAATCAATTGTTTTTAATTCTTGATTTTAACTTGTTTTCAATTATCGATTATCATGCAAATAGTGACATGAATTAATCAAACATGGGGAAACCCAGCTCTTCGTACCTATAATATGAATACGGCTGAAGTATTTTAGCAGAGCGAAAAGAAATCTCTGGTGATTCATCAATATGAAAATTAAATCATAATTTCAAACTTTCGATAAGTTTGGAAATTAAGGGCAATAACCAATTTCTATCTGTGCTCGGTACTCCGTACTGAAATACAGAAATACCAGTAAGCTTTAATCCTTTGATTCACGGATGAATTATTTGAGGCAATAATATCTCAAAAGGTGGTACCTTCAAAAGCTTCAAAGAAGAATGAAGAAAGAAAGTTTTTTAAAGGTAGAAAGAATAGAAGCAGAAAAATGGAGTCGGTATACAAGATGTAGACACGAAAAAGAAAATTAATGCTGATGTAAGCATTTTACGAATACAATGAAAATGTCGTGTGCAATTGTTTATTTACTTGGAGTTTCAATCACTTTGCTGCAAGTGAGAGGGAGTGAACACGTAAGGTTCAAAGAGAATTGTCCCATTCAATTGACAGAGTAGCTAAACAATAAACAAGAGAGAAGAAATTCAACAGAGCATGACTGGTGGACCTACCGGTTTATTGCGATCATAATATTCAGAATTTGACATCAAGAAAACTAAATGCAAATTCATGTGCAGCAGTATTAATTTCTTCTACTGCTTATGATAAATTGATTATTCACAGATTTTCTCTATTGTAGTCGCGAATGATGACATTAAATGTATGTAATTTAGTTTTAATTACATTGGTATTCCTACAATAAATGTGGGACTTAACGAATGAATATGTTTTCTCAAAGGATTTTTCATGCATATTAAAAAAACTCACTCTGGCTCTGTAGGTCGAAGTTTCTTATCGAAAAACAATGGGGAACTGGACATCCTGTACGAGGGAGATCAGGGGAACGGCCTCATATATCCGCCTCCGGCTACCGATCTGAATTTTGACTTTCCTGCTGACAGGCATAGAAGTGATGAAGAATCCGAGGAGCATCTCACGACAACAACAAGGGCTCCTCCAGGACGTCACACTACCCGAAGAAATCAAAACTCTAACGAAAGGGTAACATGAGAAACCTTACATTTTTGCTACTATACCTACTTAAAATAAGTTTATAACCTTTTCCCTGATTGGTCAATTCGTTCAAATGTTCAACTACAATTTTAAACACCACCAGCATAAACTCATCTGCAAGATGATTGTAACGAAATTAAACCAACAATAGGTTATTAGTGTAGAAATAAAGAACAAAAATGTTTTACATTTGTGAAAACGTGAATTTCTGAGGTGTTATAATGTGAGAAAATGAAAAAACTGAAAAAACAGATTCTTGACAAAACTAAAAACTTAGTGTGTATAACAGAATATGAGAGAATAAAGGAAGAGAGAAGGGGGCATTTAAACAAGGCGACCGTAAGTGCACGTTGGGTTTGGGTGTAATGTAATAGGCTCTTATCTATTTTATATGTTATTACTTATTTAGTTCGTTCATATCACAGTGATCCTTCTAAATATTTTAGTTTTCCCCGGAGGACCTTAATGGTCATATTTTACAAGATAATATGCATATACAGTTTTACAGTTCAACTACAGTTCTGTAAGCTAGAGTAGGTATTGAAAAAGCATTTGTTGTTTCGAAAATTCTTATGAACCATGCTTTAAGAGATAACAAATCTAGTATCGAAATATAGTCCAGTCACCAATCCTATGGGCTATGGCAGATCTTCTTTACCATTTCACGTAATAGCCAAATCATATTTAATCGAGGAATTAACTTGAGGAATGAACACTCTAAAGACATAGACATTTAATTTCTTTGTAACGTACTCCACCTGCTCCAAAAACGCCGTCGACAGGAAAATTGATTGTTGTGGTATGGTGGTTCACTTACTTACATATAAGCTCTTCTATGATCTTTGATGCAATTGCAAAGATATGTAGGTATGTTTAATTCTTAACACTTCATATTCAAACTTCATCTGTGAAACTTCATAGTGTGGTGCCGTAGAAGTAGAACTACTGGGTAGCTCTTCAAGCTTCAGGTTCAGAGGAGGAACATGATAAGTTAAATTTAACGCAGATGAACACAAAACATGCATACATTTTGCACAAAAATAATTTTTAACACTCAATTAATTTGAGAATGTAGGAAATGGTGGAGGAAATAAACGCGATCTGCTACATTAAAAGCAAGTACCACAGTTTTTCATACTGTACTGGCCATGTGTACTTTCAATTAGAGACTGACAATTTACGATGGTTAAGCATCCATCTGGTCATGAATTTTTACATCTGCAATACAAGTTTCATAGATTAACACTGACGATTGTTATAATTGGTCTCAAATAGGATGTTTTCAATTTTCATCAAGTACGTTCTTTCGTACCAAATTCAATCAGCAGTTTTCATTTTACTTTTGGGAATTAAATGTAGGTACTTGTCATGTTTCTTACCTCGGCTCATCATCCGTAAATATGTTAGATGCAGTTAATGAGTTATCCGCAATTATGCGTCATCCTAACGAAAAATGATAAACACGTGTGCATTAAGGATAAGGTACTTGTTACAGAAATGTAGCAGTGATTAATGGTTGATTATTATGCAGTTAAAAAATGCGGCCAAAGAAAATGGTGCGTGAAAATTTGAATGGTAGCAAATCTGATACTATCATTAGTAGACTAATGAAGAAAACATCCTGACATGGCCTGAAGTGTTTTTGGTTAATTGACTCTTTAAAAACAGCTCAATTTGTAATTCCGCCGACCTAAGCTTATGTGTTAGTGCAGGGAGCAAGTTAAAAATATTGCGCGTTTATGTACGTAATCAGACCAAAACCTAATTATAAAACTTAATTTCATTTAATTTCAGAAGCCAGCGCCCACGAAGGAATCTTCTCTTTTCAACATTTTCTTGGATGGAATGCAGAAATATGAAAATGGGGATTTTCCACTGACGCCATCGAAGGAGTCATTTGTGAACTTTCCAAATCCAGCTTCGGAGGAAATCATCAGTAACGAAAGTCAAGATAGGCGAACACGAATAAAGGTACAACCTAACACCGTTGAGCACACTGACGATACTGAAGAAGAAGACAACTTTTCATCTACGACGACGACACCGAAACCTCCACCAGTTCAACAAGTACTTTTCACGATACCTCCAACAAGTGCTACAACGGCCCAACCTCCTCGAAGACTTCAGACAACAAGATTTCCTTTTGGCCGAACGCCTTCTACCACAACGATATCAACAAAAAAGCCATCAAGAGAATCGAAGGAGTCTAAGGAGGATGGAAATGTTAGCACCAATGCTCGTTATAATCCATACGGCAGTTTCGGACGTCAGACAGAAGAAGAGGAAGATGAAGAGGAAGGAATTCAGAAATCTCCATTAGGAACTTCAACAAAAGATCCGGAAATTGATGTTTACAATTCAGACGAGGCACAATTGAAGAAAATGCTCTTAGAAGAAATTCCGCCACACAGAGACACAGAAAGTAGACATAGTAATGCTAATAATGTTTACCAAAGAAGGCAAAATAGTAAAGAGAGAACTTCGTTCACGACTCCTTCTCCTCCGACAGAGAGAACAACGGAACGCCCTGAAGAACCTGAAGACACACTGGCTCGAATCATTAAGAATTTGGCACCGAAGTGGGGAAGGGATAAGTCAGAAACAACAACCGTTCCTCCACCACAAATGGTAACTTCACCTTCTGGCTCGCGATACAATGTTACAATGACTTCGAGAGATCGTTCTAAAAGCAGAGAATCTAACGAATATAACTCAGGTGGTTACAATTCTAAAGAAAATACCAGTAGACAAAGAATGGGAAGACCATCGACAACTATTAAAAATTACGTGACACCGGTGAGATCTTCAGTGACGACTGCATCCCCTTACAATCATGATGACGCGGATGATTCGACTCTTGAACTCGTTGGAGGACCACCAAGACCAACTCCTCCTGAGTTTGGGAAAAAAGTTGGCTCAAAACGCGTCAATGAAAATCCTATAAAAATTATCGAGAGTCCTGATTTGAATAAGCATAGAAGCAAAGAAACTGAAAATAATCATCAAAGATACGGAAGTAAAGAAGCTGCTGAGGGAGAGTTCTTGGATGTTTTAGTTGGGAGCGATGACCATAAAACTCTAGTGACGAAACACACTGCTGATGGAATTGTGACATCTGCAATTTTACCGCCGTGGTATGATGCAAACGAGAAAAACAATGAAAATATTTCCGATGTTTTGAAAATGAATGGGACATCTATGTCGATTCCCGAAGTGAAGGCCATGAATGATAGTCACAGTGAAGAAGGTGAAGCAGAAGAAAAGAATTCAAGCGAAGGAGACAACTCCTCGTATCCGAGATCTGAATTTGATTTACTTTTGAATCTATTTTCTCAATCTCCCCTTCCGAAAAAAGGTCACAATATCACATCATCCTCCAAAAAGAGTCAATCAAACAACAATAATAATAAGATAGCGACAATTGTAACTATCAAGCCAAAAACAATGCAAGCTGATGAATCAAACTCTAATAAAAGAAATACAAACTCAGCAACAAGAAAAACTCCAAACTTTAAAGATTTGATGAAAGATTTGCTTCCAGGATTAACTTCTGGGCCAAGTACTCGAACTACTCCGAAACCTCATGTTGTGACCCAGAAAATTAATAAGGCGAACACGGCTTTTCATTTAGGGTCCAACGATGGATCTACTGATATTTATGGTTATTACCCCGACGAAGATACTGAGTCAGATAAATATGTGCAACAACATCGTATAGAAAGTGAAAAATTGACTGACGATTTGTTAGATGAGGAGGAAGACCCGGTCGAAGAAGCTCCTAGTCATGTTATTGACGTGTCGTATCATCCCAGTACACAACCAGAAATCATTATCGAACCCGAAGACGACGGTCCTTACGATAGCAGCGGAGACCAATTTTCTTCGGGATCCAATTTGCACCAAAGTGTTGTTCCACCTCCGGCCGTTGATGATATGCCAACAACAGGCGGTGGAATAAGGCGACCATTTAGCAGTGAAGAAGAAATGGAATTCGGAGAGAGTGATCCTAAACCAAGTATCATTAATAAAAATCGGACAACTACCACACAATCTCCCTCAAACAACAGTAGCAGCATCTCCAGAAAATAATGATAGGGTATCTAGCGAAGAGGGACCTATCCAGGAAACAGATAATGCTAATGACAATGAAAACTATTCAGGAATTGATAAAAAATTTGGAAAGCAAGTTGAAGTCAGTGAGGAAGAAGAGATTGAGTCACCCAACACTCAGGTAGATCAAACGAATTCCAATCAATTCGAAGACGAGCCTTTGGAAACAGAAGAATTAAAAGGCACTGAAAAAGGAATACTAAAAATTCCTAAAATCTCAAACTCAAGCCGAGAAGAAAATTCTGATGAAGGCAAAGTTTCCGAAGAACTTAAGCCATCTCCTTCTCGCTATGATCCAAGAGTAAATATTTTGAAAAACAGAAAAAGGCCGATGCCAAAGTTAGAAGAGAAAATTCGTCATCCTTCAATAGAATCCTTTGAAGATTTCAAAGGGTCTCCTGTTGATAACTACAATTCTCCTCCAGACAATAATTCCCCAGTTGCAACCTCATCTCGAGAGCAACAGATTCCAGCAGCAGGAGGATCATCCTATGAAGAATACGAATCCGAAGAAATACTACCACAGGAAACAATACCCTCGGAAGAGTTAAAAGAACAAACGTTATCAAATGAAGTTGCAGCAACAAATAATGACGAGCTTAACAAAAATCCGGATAAAATTGTTTCGTCTACGCTGGATTTTGGCAAACAACCAAGCTATGAAGAATTGGAAGATGATGACAAATATTCCCAATCGACGGAAGACACTGCAGTAACACCCGCTCCATCAGAAGATACTAATCGTGTACATCGAGTATATTCTGTAAGTTATGACCAGAGTACAACTGAAAATCCCTTGGATGAAAATAAACAGAGTACTACCCAAAATCCTACTTCAAATTCAGACGATGCGAACAAAGGATTTATTCCACCAAGGCCGGAAAATTTCCACGAGAATAAATACACATTTTCTCCGCAAATCCCCGACTCTGGCGCATTTCAATCGAAAGATGGATGGCGCCCGGTGGTTTACGACAGAAATTCAAACGCGCAATCTACAAGTGCCTTCCGAAATGCTCTGACCCGAAATCCGAATTCGAATAGCAGATTTTCCACCCCACCCACGCCATCCCCTCCTCCTGTAGCAACGCCTATCCCTCCTTTATCGACACACGAAGATTATGAAGAGGAGGAAGAAGCTTCTTACGAAGATCAAAATCAACCAGAAAACGGCGCACAATCTCAATGGCCGGC
>JABASI010000036.1:0-72644 GCA_019776505.1 Tomocerus nigrus | reverse complement strand
TAAATTGAAGAAGTTGACTGAGATATATAGTTGATAAGATAATCAATATTTTTTGTGGTACTAATACTAATACAGTTTACGTTACTGCCCTGATACGTTCACAGGATCTTCATGTAACGCTGATATACTGTACTACTGTACACTAGCAGACTTACGTATCAAATAATGTGTGTTATGGACACATCGATCGAATTCCGTGGTACTTGTATTGTATATAGCATGTACTAGTTATTTATGAGAGCATTGCATTGTAAGGGTAGATGTCAAGCTGTGATTGAATGTATTAATTTAGTTTTTATGAGCGAGAAACTTGTCGACAAGTCTCAAGACTTGCGTAAGTATATGATAAAACAGTGACACTTATTGCTAGTACTTACAATTAGTGATAAAGCAAAAGATGCTCACAGTTTAATTATATAGAGTGAGAGCACAATATCCATCTATAAGATATGCTTACAACTTGCAACTAAATCTGCTCTTAGTATACTTCTTATTATCCTAATAATGAGTGTGTATGAATTTATTAATTGAATAATATGGCATTACAGATAATTCAATACACGTTACATTCTATATGATTAGAAAAGGAAGATTGGTCATGCTAGTTAGGTAGTTAGTTCAGTAGTAGTCGTTCTATTCATGGCGACATCGAATTCCCCCACTAACATCCCTTAATAATAAACAAATCTGATTGCAAATATTATGATTAAGTATGAATGAGTATTCATATTTAATGTGTAGTACAAGCGCACTTATATGACTTCGGGAAATTACGTATGTATTACATCTAGCTGTAATAATAATATACAGGGCACAAGGGCAATGATAGTATGTTGAAATAGTAGTTATTTTTTTAGTAAACTGCTGATTATGAATAACGTCTCATTTATGTCAATTTGCTTTTACTACGTAAATACTAAGTAAACACAATTATCTGTATTGCTCTTTATTAGTAGAACATCAAAATTATTATATATAGGTACGTAATTGCATCTTACTTGTTTCGTAGACTATTATATAATATAAACTATGCATAACAAGGATTAAGGAATACTTACAATACAAAGACAGTACCTACAGTTGTCTTAATTGTCATTCATAACTATTTCATTATAAGATATGAAACATAAAAGGCTGAAAACCAAAAGAGATTTAATATCGCATAATCTTATAGATGCTTATATGTATTGCATTGTGGATTATCCAACATTTATGTAAATATATACCTAGCCAAGTATATGACCATATAATTATCGTCTCAAATTCGCGACGCTCGTTGGGACTGTCTTTGACAAAATAACATGCTGAGTGTAACTATTATTGACATCTGTTCAACTGTGTAAGTGTTTGTTTAAAAAACCAATTTACTTACACTGCACAATTACATTAGTCATTATAATATACTCATCAACTAATCACCCTGTGTCTGTGTAATTATATTCCATTTTTAATAGAACAATAATTGGCGATAGTAAATATAAAAATCGTACTTCACAGTAAAAACTTTTCACAATACGAAAGATTATTAATTAATTACAATAAGTATCTCTAATCTGTGTCTGTACTACATCATCTGTGGCCTGTGGTGCGTATTTGTGATAAAGTTTTATGTGGTAAATCAATTCTAAGCTAAAAAAAATCAGTTACTAGCAACCCGCTTCATACACATAATAATCTAATTTTACAATATGATATGATAGATTCTATAGCTGTTTAATTGTGCATTTTTAAGGTACCTACACATCATAATCGTAATGTAATTGTACATTTGTACCTTGAACTTCATTAGACGGTAGAAATGAATTATCATGCAAAGAAAGCTTGTCGATATGATGTCTCAAATTGCGATACACGGGTTGCAAATGCAATTATTGTAAATGCCATGAATGACAAATTAATGGATATTTCCATGTATTGTTCATTGCGTGTAATAAATAAGTAGAGGTACCTAATAAGTTCGTACAATTCTATAATACTTCTTTCTATATAAATCATGCAATTTATGCGATTTATGCAAATTGAGTATGCATGATGGGTACCAAACAAATAGACTTCGTAATTTCGTATGTACTGTATTCGGTCACATTACTACAGCTCAATTTATCTTAAAATTAAAGCCGTTTTTATAATAGTAAAGTATTTCAAAGCATATTTGTACAGCCTGTATTATTTAATTTTGTAATAGGTAATGTGAAAACGTGCCGGTGATATCGAATATCGACTGCAGTACTGATGAACGAACAGGATTTTCTGTTTTCTCTCGGAGCACGAAGTGTTTGGTGATTCGAAAAAATGGACACGAACATTGAATGTCATTCAGATTCTGATTGTGCCGAATCGTACACAGTTGTCGATTCTGTATCTTTGATTTCTATAATTGACAATAAGGTAAAAAAAAATTGAGGAAAAGTTGAAGTTATCAAATTATTAAATTGGCTGCTATAATTTCTCGTTTCTGCATTTTCAGGAAACTAAAACTTGTTGGGACTTACGTTCAAAAGAATGGTGTCACCTTTTAATTTCTCTCATGAACAATTTTGCCCATATTGCTTTTGCTGTATATTTGATGTCATGTTATTCAGCCAGTTCAAGTCATTACGTTGTTTCTACAATTCATCTCATTAAATTACGTAAGAATTTCTCAATATAAACATGTAATTATCGAAACATCTACAATCTATGTAAAAAAGCATTCTCTTGTGCATCTGCATGCTGCAATTACAAAAAAACAAGGAAAATGAGCAAATCGAAGCATTCAAGTCCGGCATTCATTGAGTGTGAAAGTAATCAGTTGCAATTTGTGTTTTTTTAGTTTTCCTCACATTTTTTCTTTTCCATGGACTTTTTAAGGAACAACCATTTCAACTATTTATGCAAGTTGTAACTATCGGAATTTCATGGGCCCTGGATTTAATATACTTCTTGTCATATGCCAATATTCCATATGAAGTCAACGGAGAGGACGATAATTACTATTCACAAATTTTGGTAAGAACTTTTGTTAAATTAATTCACTCTGGTCTAGATTATTTCTGGATTTTGAAAATGTCCATTTGGTCTATTTATAATTATATACCTAACAAAGGTTTAATTCTATGACTTCAACTCAATGTAGGCATGTTTCATCAGCTCCACTGTGATAAGTGCAACGAATATGATTTCTGGACTGATGGTGGGATGGCAATATTATTCAATGGAGAAAGCCATCTTTGTCACAGTTGGAACTGACCTAAGCCGTGTTCAAATCTTCAGGAATTTATTCTTCATGTTTAGTCTCCTGTTTTTGGACTTTGAAACAAATCTTCTGGCCTTGTTTTTATTTATGCGTAATGGTTTTGTTGCTATATTGGTCCATGAAATTCTTGTAATTTGCATTGGAACCGCACTTCTTACTGCATGGATGGTCATAGGATACAAAGCTGTAAGTTTTCATTATATTTGTGATTATATAGTGCACCCATGAATTTTTGCGCTAGTCGGAATTGGTACCTATATATGGAAAACAAAATGACTAATGTTTAATTTTATTACAGATACGGAATGAAAGTCCACTGCTTACATGGATATTCTTCGCAATTAGTTTGGTTCAACCCGCTTACATAATTGGGCTGTTCATTAGGGTACAACTAAATAAACACTTTATTATGTTCTGTTATGTAGTGAGATAGCTACCTATGACCGACGTTGAGTCAATTAACTTACATTCATTTTACTAACATTAATTCTTTAGAATCTGATGTTTTGGAAATCAAGTGACGATGTCCTAACATGGAGCACGTTTTTTATCTGCATACTTTCTTTAGCTGTTCATGTGAGTTTGCTTGCTGTTTTGGTTTCAATTCAACACAATTACGGCAAGGGTTATGGCGATGTACTAGGTGAGACATTCCGTTCATTACAATAATGACTCTAATGCTAATGAGATATGCGATGCTTTGAGTTAGTAAGATTAGTAACTTACCTTGTAAGTGAAAATGACATGTAAGAATGTGGAAATGACAATTGAAAGTATCATTTGTTCAAAATAAGTAATTTTAACCTATCTTGATATTCAGTACTGACAAAACTTTTTTATAGTATTTTAATTTGGCACTATCACCGTGCTTTGCAAAATGTAATTTTTTCATTTAAAGTCATTAACACATTTAAATAATACTTTCTTGGGAAAATACACGTATCATTTAGTATAAACTAAGTCATGATGCCAAATTGAACTTAAATAATTATAGCCTTGTTCTTAAAAGCTTTTACTTTTAGAATTTTCCCATTCCATTGCTGAAATTTTTATTGAGAAGAATTATAAGTGTCGGTGGTACAAGTTTGAACAATTATTTTATGACTTTTTCAGTGAATGGTGTACATCACTCGGTGAAGAACAGTGAAGAATATGAAGATTTGCGACGGACACTTTTTCATCCTATTTACCAGACTCCACGTCTGCAATGTCGTCATACTGGACAAGCTCCGAATTTTGTGGCAATACAAGCTGATGTTTATTGACCTCCATAGATATTAAAATAGTGTATCTAAGCACTAATCCTATTAATATGTAAGTTATCTCAAACCCAAAACCGAAAATAATGCATTTATTTTTTGTAGATTTCCTTTTAACGTAGTATATATGTAGTAAGTTTGTGATGTTAAAATAAAATAAACCCTATGAATGCCGAATGTAATGAAATAGATAGTCTAAAAAAAGGTTTCGTACAGATTTTTACAGTAACAGACAGAAACGTAAATAAAAGTCAAAAAAGGTCTGTGCGGAAACTTCTGTATTTTCGGAATACTTTTAAAAAGCATGTGTGTCTACCTGTAAATTGCACTGATATCGTGCAATGAACACTAATGCTATGATTTGTAAACGAATGTTCCTCGTGTTCCTTATGAGACACGTTTGCCTTATGTGCACAATGCATATAGGAAGATGTTAGTTGATATTAAGCCAACCTCAGTTAGTCGATAAATTTTATTAAGAATAAGCAATGAAGCAGGTAATAAATAGTGTGAATCATATGGAGGTTATTAAAGTTGTTCCTTATTATATTTTACATATAAACTGTACATTAGCAAAATAGTTTGAAGAAGCTTGACTTTTCGAGGAATGATGTAAGGAAATCCAAAATATTAATTTATGAGCATTAATTATTTCATTTGTAACTAGTAACGTTTAGAGTAATAAAGTTTGGCAAAACCCGTCTACAGCTACATCGTTCCATTTGGCATGAAATAAATTAATTTCCATAAATTAGCTGCATTCAGCATTGCATTCGTTGATGCACACACGCACGCGTTAAATGAGAAGTCACTTTTATTATGGTGATCCCTGTGACCTAACTGTCCATTATGGATGGGCTAATGGGTCATGCGTTGATTTTATAATTTTATCGCACCAACAGTGAAACGGTAAAGCAAGAAAGTGTGTGGGTAGTGTCAATAGAACGCACATCCGCAAAAATGCATAACTATAGACAAGTTTCTCTTATAATCTTATTGTCAGTTTCCTATTCTTGTTTCTCAAAAATGCATACATATGTTTACGTTTGTTTACAATAAACCTGTTTTTCTAACTCTTACCTTACCATTAGCTTAAATGTACATATTATGCCGATGAGTATCTGTTACTTTGTTACAGTCACTATTATTGTAAATGTACAATGAAGTAATACATTTATAGTATGGCTGTGTATGATTATAGATTTTCATGATGATTATTATGTTAGCTAGCCATTTCTCGTTCATTGTTGTTCCTTCCAATTGTCAGCTAAGTATATACAATCACTTGGAATAACATGAGAACAAAATGAGAAAACCATTCTTTATATCATTTTATGATCTTGGGCATTTCTTATTGAGTTGGTTAGTTAACATCAGCATGAATCAGCATGCATGCTCATGAATGACAACTATACAAAATAACATTCTAAGATAAGCTTCCAACTCCTTGACCATAGTAGTGTAGTGCAGAAAGTACAGATTCACCAACTTCTTCAATTGTGAGTAAATGAGGGTACATATAGCAAACTTAAGGGGATGTAAGAGTAGTTTTCCATTAATCGTGAGAATTGAATGATATTTAGAATCGACAACAAACTCCAATAACAAAGAGTCGTGCAAGAAACCTTTTGGGATTATATAATCAACAACGTTTCCTCGTTTCCGTTTCAATTGGGCTTTTACTTTCAGTATCATTCAATGCATAGCAGTCTCTGATTCACTACAAACGAGTTCCCTTTTTCTTCTCGTCTCTACTTTTTTAAAACTCTGAGAATTTTTAGACTTTCATTCAAAGTGCATGTAAAGTGCGAGTGAGAAACAAAATTAGTATACATTTTAATTGATAGTAATTTCTTTTAAACACGCAAATCTTTTGAAAATCTCAGTATGGAAATACGAAACTACATTTTCTCATCATGTTTTTATATCCACAACTTGTGCTTTACCTTTTTCATCGCCCTTATCATCTCCGATTTTCAAGTAGTTCAAGCAGGATCATTTTTTCAAAGATCATTTCCAAGGACCTTTCAAGAGTATCCAGACTATCAAAATGGATTTGACTTGTCTGCTATACAACGTGAGTTAATATTCAAGATCATTGTTGGCTGTAAATTAAGGGACATTTTTAAAACTATATAATTCTATAACTAATTAGTAATTCCTATAATTATTATTCATGCCAAGCTCCAATTTTCATTTTGGCTGGATTTTCGTAACATCAAACCTTTTTATTATTCAATTTGTGAGCAGTAGCTGAAAAAGTAGGAACCGTAACGAGTTCATCAATCTAAATTTATACGTAGTATTCCAAATTATTTATTTCAATGACCATAAAAATGAGAATCATGTACTAATATTGACAAGTATCTGTACAACTATTTGTGGATTGAATGTCTAAGTTGCATAAGAGCAGGTATATTTTACCATTTTACCAAAAAATGTTTTATTTGCTAATTCTAGCTCTGCCAGTTCGAGAGATCTTATCTAATAATCAAGGATCAGTTTCACCAAGAAGTGGCAAAAATAAGATTACTCCCGGAATTTACTTTGTGGATCTAAATGATATCGAAAACAACCCATCAACTTCGTCAAGACCAAGAATCAGTTCAAATTCTATTAGATCACAGCCTTTTGTACATTCAGTAAATCGGGGGAACAGTGGTAGAAGTTCGAAGCAATTTCCACGACCAGCTCAGTCACGAAATGTTTATCAAAACACACGAAAGAAAATTAAAGTTGAAAGAATAGAAGAAATACACGAAAGATCGTTACCTGCTGAGATAACCCTTAATGAAATTCTAAAAATCATACCCCAAGTTGAAGCTCAATTTGCCAGATATGACAAGCTGGAGAAGGAGATGTCCTCTGAAGATGAAGATTATGATAGTCAAAATTCTCAAAGTTATCCTCAAAATTACAGAGGCAGGAAGAATAAAAACTCAAGAACGCTTTCAAGTCAAAGCAAATATAATAATAGGGATAGAGAAACCGACAGCAGCAGAACATCCAGGGAAATAACATATTACTATCATTGATTCGGGAAGTCCGAAGAATCTAGTCTGATATACTTAATTATAATTCGTTTTCATTTGCTATTTTACCATTTTCTAAAAATATTAAACTGTAAAGTTACATGTCAATTACCAAATGGGAATTTTAGCATTACCAAATGTTGTGTACCATAAAGCATAGGATTAGTAGGATATTTTAGGAATTAGAATATAATAATGAAAACAATGTATCATAATCATGATCTATTTTGTAGACACGTGATAGAAAACATTACTGTACAATAGTTTTGCAATGTGTACAGGGCTTAAACAAAAACAAAACTAATCTGAAAATCAATTTTAATTTCCCACAGTTTATCCAGTAAATCATTTACATTATCATAGTCCAACACAAAACCATAAAAGTATAATTCCCAGAAGTAGCTATACTCTAGGTACTCACTGTATCTGAGAAATCGGTTTTTAGAATTATTCATTTTTTGGGGAGTATTTTTACTTAGCTATGCTATGGATGTGAGGAAATAATAATATTTGTGGGATGGAGTGGAGTTGGGCTTGGGGAGTTAAAAGTAAGTGCAATGTGAGACTTGTGTTTGCAAAAAACTTATTTTATATGATTTATGGATCTACTTATCTGCAACTACAGCTACTACAACTACAACAGCAAGTATGTATTTCCTTGTTCATTTAGCATGAACTTCTTCGGTGCTAAAAATTATATTCTACGATTAATACATGCATGCTTGAAATTGTAGTGAGTAATGCGTAATTTAGGTGTGTATTTCTAGTGGTAGTGCACAACTGAAGTGACAGTATTCAACAGCTTTAAATCTACATGTTCCACAACTTTGGTTTTTATTATAGTAATATCTGTTCAATTCTGTTCTGTTATGCACTCATTTTATGGCACTTACATTCGTGTACTACGGTTATATACCTACTTAGAACGCATGAAATAAATAATGATGTCACCAACACCTGTTGCCGATAATGACTGTAAACGATTGACTATAGATGCTTTATTTACTATAGAACGAAATACGAAATAGGTATTTATTGGTTTGCAGTTTCAAAACATTATATTTGTAGCGTCCCCTTACAGATAGCGAAAACATAAGCATACTACATTGACTAGCAGGAACGCTCTGAAATGCAAAATTTTAGTTAAACAAACAAGACTACAACGCGAGGGTTTTGTTATTTTGACTTTAGTTCCATTGAAGCCTCAAAGAATCAGTATTTTTGATATTTCGGTACAGATGATGTCCTGGCATGGCTTTTGCTGATACATGGATTAAATAGTTTGAGTTTGGGAAGGCATTGCCGGATGATTACAGAAAATAATTGTAATATCACCGATAAATTCCTTGCGTGAATAAAATTTCTATTATATTTTTCTGTAAAATAAGTTTCGCCATGGGTGGGGTCAATTATTTCGCACCACTCTCTTGTATAGTACAGGTATTATTGTCCCTTGATCTGAGTGTGATTCACAGTCTTGCCAAAATATCTATTTATGGTCATGTACGAGCTCCGAGCACCTATATTATTATTATACTATTTACTATACTGCCTTAATGATTAGCCTGCAGTCAAACCCAACATACTGCTACTAATATAAAACTAGAGCACAATCCTGGTGCGTTTATGTTCTGTACCATTAATTACGTTTGGGGAAATGACTACACGGTCGTTCCAAATAGAGCATTTCAGATTAGTCATCCCAGTTCCAATAAGTGCCAACACTTAGTGCGGACAGATAAGCATGACATAAACGATACAGAAAGATTAGATAAATTCATCGTACACACTGGCATATTATTGCCCCATTATTCTTCATTTCGCATATAAGAATACACGTCCAATTACATAATATTATGCAGTTTGCGTCCCTAGTCTGTGGTTTACATCCTTTATAATATTTCTACATATTGTAAACTCGTAGGAACTTTGCCGGCCTTACTCCGTAGTCTTGTGTTGAATCTAACTGGGATGTAATATTTAACTCATGGTACTTATAGGCTGGTAATGTAAAATATCATATCGCCAAAATTACAGTTTTTCAGTGTAGAATTTAATTTTCCAAATGATTCAAGACTGAACATTTTTTAAAGAAAGATTTTAAGATGAATGGAGGAAAAGGGAATGAAGTCTGGGGATCCTCAGTTCTGCGGACTAGAGTGTCGAGAGAGCCATATCTTTTAGAAAAAGTAGGTAAAGATTAAAGATTTCTGAGAATTCCTTTCATACGCAGGTCACGATTTGTTCATGTTCTTATATATTTTCTTTGATTGCAGAAAACGACAGCTGATTTTACATACTGGGAATGGATTTTCATAGTAGTGTCTTTAATTTTCATGGTAGTCAATGTCGGTTTCTGCATTTTCCAGATTGTGATGGGAGTATACATCTTCCCTATCATTCTCATTATAAACAACTGTAGGTCCTTTGTTGCTTATTTCTACTCTACTAACATTCAAATATAAATTCATAGAAAATATAAATTCATAGCAAATTATTTAAAGAAATGTCATTTTCAGGTTTTGGTGTATATTTCTTAATAAATGGAGTAATGAAAGAACTTCCCTTTCAAGTTCTAAATCAATTGATAACAAAAATTGTTCTATGGGTTTTGGATTTGGTATATTTTCTTGCTCTTCCTGACAAAGCTGAAACAAGTTCTTTCGCGACACCTACAGAAGATGAACCTATACAAGACCAAGTGAAAAGGGTAAAATATTGCATAACTAATTGTATAATTAATATAAAGGAGAATTTCTTCTAAGTAGAAGTGCTGCACATTCTTTTCACAGATAAGATTCTATGTGTCCTCTTCCTTATTGGCTCTGAACTTACCTGTAGCAGTATTTGTCATATGGAGATACAGCAAAACGAATGTGACTGTGTTCCGAGCTGTGGGAACTGAACCAAGATATGTTAAATTATTCAAGCAGAGAAATTTGGGTTACAGTTTGCTATCATTGGATGCTGAAGTTGCAATTCTTTTAGTTCTACTGATAGCATATAAATTAATACGCTATGACTCAAGCAACGATTCCCTTCCTCTGGATGCTGTCATATTACTTCCTCTTGGATTAATTTTTGTAGCTGCATGGACGTACCTTGGTGTTGCTTCAGTTAGTACCTTCACTCAATTCAATTTTCTCAGAACAAAATTATGCTTAGTAATTCCATTGACCACGCTGCACTTTAAATGCTAATGATGCACTTGTTTTATGTATAAAATAGATGCGTTCAGAGAGTCGTAAACTAACCTACGTTTTTTACGTCGCTAGTCATCTGCAACCAATTTATATTATCTACTTATGCATCGTTATCGCTGGATTGGTAAACACAATTTGCATATAAACATTTAAATATTTTGCAGACTTAAAAATATCACGATGAATAAATTAATGTGGGTGCTTGTGTATAAATTGTAGGAAAGAAAAGGTTCTTTGCTTTACATCACAACTTTGACACTAGGAGTCTTTTATTACTTTCTTCACGCAGCACTGCTGATAACGGTGGTAAAAATACAATTAAATTACGGAAAAGGTCTTAAACAAGCAGGTTAGTTACAAAATCTAAAAATCCACATATATAATTCTCAGTTGTAAATGTAAGTAAAAAGGCAAGGAAGGGATATTTAAAATATTTTCTTTCAATTGCACATAAATAGCAGGTAAGCAGCTTGCAACAGTTAATAGAATGAAAGCCAGTCTTCCTGAAGAAGAATTTCTTCATATTAATCCACAAGGGCCACCTCTACTTGAGACAGACCTGTAGAACACCTTTTTACACGGGTTTATACATATCATTTCTTTTTGTTAAGTATATAATTCTATTCCATATAATTATGCATCTCATTAAGGCACACTATGTTAATTTATTTGTAAATAATATTCGTAATGTAAATGTATGCCTAACTAAGTATACAAATGTAAAAAAGTTATAATCAATATTCTACTTAAAATATGTGTTGAAAAAATGCCTTTAAGCTCATTGTTAACGATGCAAATTACATCTATAGTGATTTGTATTGTAAATTCTTCAATGGCAACATCTGTTAATACTTCCAGTAATTCAGATCCACTTTTGGTATCATGGGGCTTTCGCAATCCACCATCGCATTGCTGCAAAAATACAGGGACATAGATTATATGCTGTAATTTCATAAAATTCAATATTTGGAAGTGTAATGGTGGAAAATCGTTGAAAATGTACTTACTACATGTCATTAGGCAAATGGAATGCGAGAGGTTGAAATTTTTTGAGTCTATCGGAGTTGTCACATAGCAATCTTGCCCAAGTTACCTTCCTTATTTCATTTAATTGTGCTACAAAAAAAGGTTGCTTCCAATTACATGTATAATGGTTATATTATGTTAGGTTAATTTCCTCAAAAAAAGTATTTACAAATATTTGGATTAATACAGACCTGGTAGAAAGCTGTGCTCCTGACCTTCGAGATCATATGCAAATCTATCTGCCTTTTTAGATCGTGCGAATTGTTCCGCGACAAGGCAAACAAAGGTTGGTCCTAAAAGAGCTCCAGATACTTGATTTTCACTTAGTCCCCCAATAAATAGATCAATATCATCCACAGATCTATAGGACTGTCTTAGCTTATTCACTTTCTGAACACAAATAAACGATCTGATTAAGGACAATTCTCATTATGACAATTTGGGGATGGGGGCAATAGATCCAGTAATTATTATAGGTATAAATATTAATGGCTAAATACCGCTGCAGACATATGGTGAAGAAGATCATCAAATGTTTTGGCTTTCCTTAAGTTACAGACAGCTCTGAAGTCATTGTAGCTTGGTAGCCCCTATTAAAATTGCAAAAAAGCTTGTGCATGACTAAATTGAATTACATTCATACAAAAGAATTGAATCGTCAAATTACAAAATCCATACATGATCTCTTCCCCTTTGGATGTTTAAGCTGACCAAATCCATTCCATAGTGATTCTTAAGAGGTTGAAACAATCGGTTTGTCACCTGTATTAATTCAAAATTTATTTAACTGCAGTAGTAAACCCATGATATTTTGCCATTCAATGGAACACTATTTTGTTGTACTTTGACAGACCTCATTGGTAACATAAGAATCAAAATTTCTGAATAGGATTTGTCCCTAGTCCTCGTAGCAGTTTATCAAGCATCCCGTATGTTTCAAGCGTAGTTGGTCGATTAAAATTTTCATGGATTAAATAAACGTCTTCCTCTTCAGAGCTAGTACTCACGTCGTTCTCTAAACTTCAGTACAATAAATTGTATAGGTAAAATATAGGCAGGAGTTTATTTAGTACATTTTGTCATTTAAGAATAAGAGATTGATATATTTTAATTTTACGATATAATTCCTTGAATAAGAGAATGTCCCATTCTATAGGCTGCAGCTGCAAATGCATTTGAAACCGTAGCGTCAATTTTCGGATTATAATCTTTTGAATAACCTTCGTACAACGCTGTTATTCCATAACTTGTCATGATTTTCCGACCTGAGAGGACAAAATCAGAGAATATAAAGAACAGTACCTATTAATTCCTCTAAATTGCATTTTATCTTCATAAGGAAACTTTTTTCGAATATCTAAATTAACACTAACCAATTATGCAGGGAAGCCATTCGTTGAATATGATGAACTGATATTGCGCATTGAGGATTCGTCTTGATTCATAAAATAAAGATTCGTCATTCCAATTGGGATTGTAGGATTTTAATATTCTAGCAATGCGATTATGTTCTCGAAACCAAATGACATGTGTAGCTGTCAAAGAGCCTCCTTCATTAGCCCTCAAGTCTCCAGCATTGTTACAGTACGTTTTATTATCTGAATGAGTGCATTCGTCTCCAGGTCGTTCCGTTATCGGTAACATTTGAACATCAAACTTGCCAGAGCTGCCAGACATACTTCTGTACTTGAGTAGTCCATCCTTCTTAAGACGAAGTTCATTTTGCTCTTCAAGACGAGAGCCGTAGACATTAGAATTGTCTAAAAAGCTTGTTATTTGATTTAGTTGGTCTCCATATCCTAAACTGCAATCCGCTCTTGGACCCACCATTGAACGAACAAAGTTCATGCACCTCTGTCGATAAACTCTGAAAAAGGGATCGTCCTTAGGGATGTCAATTGGGAAACACTTGGGATGTCTGTTCTTTATTGGAAGGGAACCGCGGCCGTCCTTTCTACAGCATTCGATTCCAGAGTAATTCTGATATCGATGAATGGGCACATGACTCATGTCGTGACTGTAAATCATTTTACTTTCTTTATCAACACTATCTCTGATTATTGCGTCTTAAGACTACTTATTTCCAGAAATATTTCTGTACTTACTCTACAAACTGCCCGAATTGCATGACCCACAAGGAGTTATACGTATGAGGATAGTTTTGATCAACCGCAATAGAAGTACTTAATTTTCTCACATTGGGTAATTCCACAGTTGGACCGACAACTGATTTCCGAGGAGTCCACAATCCTGTTATTGATAGTTCAATTTTAACATTATTTACCTAACCGCATAATACTAATATCTCGGAAACTACGAATGAAATCAATATCATACCATTAGAATATTTCGGAGGTAGTATTCTGTACAAAGGTGTAAATGCCATGCCCATTTCACTGCGATTAAGATTATTGCAAGAGCCATCGATAGTTCTATAGTAATTGTAATACACGTCACATGGTCGTCTCGTAATAAGACATTCGTCTTTTACAGATGAACGAAGCAAACTGTATCTCCGTAACCCATTCCCAGCCATTTCATCATCTAAATTCATTCTGTTAAATAAATAATTCATCACTCAATCAGAAAATGATTTTTAATAGGTATGACAATTTCAAGAACTTTTTAATTGCCCTGTTTTCCCTTTTCTCACCTTGCTTTTATGTTACGCGTGGCTTCAAGCATACCTTGTCCAAATCTTGATAAGGATAACGCTGTGGGCGATGTCTAGCCGAGACAAAAGAAAATTATTATCATGTGGTAAAATGTAAACTCAAATATTTTTCATACTGGAATTATTTATAGATTTTTACCATGAAAAACTGAAGATGTCCATGAGCAGCAGTTCCCCTATCTATGATATTGTCCGAATTTTCAAGCAGTACCCTTTCGATTTCATCTGCTTTCGTTATAGCCGAGCGTATTATTTCTGTAACATTTTCCAAATCTTCTCCCATTTTCTCAACGAAATCAGCGTTATTAACGTATAAATCGATCTTCCTTGGTTGTAGTAGGGTTGCCATTTCTATTGATAATTTTATAAATGTTTATTTCATGCATTAATCAAAAATAATAAAACGAAACAGACAAATATTATTCATTTCTGTTGTATTCACCTTGTTGGGCCACAACAGGTTGACAACAAATTCCTATTTGTCCATTAGCCATTTGGCAAACAGCACTTTTCATGTTTTTTGTCATAATAAATTGTGTGTAAAATGAAGCACATTTAGCGTGGGCTTGGCAAATTCCGATATTTCCTTCTGGGTCAATACATTGAACCTGTTGTTGTTCAGTTATTTGTGAATAACGCAATTTCATTGCTTCACTTATCTTCGGTGGATTCACTGATGTGCTTCTTATTGGAGGCAATTCACTTGGTGGATGAAAATTAGTATTTTCGATCTTAGTATTTTGTACATTTCCTTTAGGTGTGTGATATGTAGCACTTTCACTATTTTCGGTTTGGAAAAGCGATTGATTATCAGTCTCCGGACCTGGAGTCTCCCCATTTGGTATTGCGTGCGACTGTGAGTTTATCGTGTTATACGGATAATGGTTATTCCCTAAAAATACTGGAGGAATGGTATGCACAATTGGCACATGTGGCGGAATGAATGCGAAACTGTTAGGATTATCATACGAATTGACTTCCGCAATAAAATCCGATTTTACGAACTGTAGAAAGAAGCAGAAACCCAGGATAAATCTCATGGAAAATTTTGAGGATATCATATTGAAATGTTTGTTAGGGTTATTTAGTCCCAAACTGATACCCTTCAGCCTAAATGTCATCCTTTAGCTGCGGTAGCTAAGAATAAACTGCCCACTTACTGTGCAAGAAACAACCCTTGTCGATAAAAGATATAAGTAGCCTAGCCTAAAGGATTTTCCACAAAAAATTTAGGCATATGACCTTCTATTCGTATTTATCGCTGTTTCATGCAACTATTCATCACTGTTTCAACACATCGAGTTACAGACAAACAGCTATAGAACAATACTATCATATCATAATCATTCGTATTTACATATTATTGTATTTGTGTTTATTAGTGTTTGTGAACAAACTGTATAGGTGTTCCATGTGCTACATTTTCTTGATCAGAGTGGATGAAAACTTATTTTTAACAAAAACAAAGCAAGATTCCCTAGAGCTTTCCCATATCAAGGAATAAATGAGCCAATAAGAAAATAGCTAAGTACATGTAAGAATTCTTAATGATTTCCGTTATCTGTACGATAATCGTCCAGAGCAGAGCAAATGCCAGCGCACACAGAACAAAGTCTTGGAGAAGTTACGTCGATTACAAAGTGTATACACACGTTATCGGTCTTCTAGAAATCTATGAACCGCGAAGCTGCTAAACTAGTTTTAATATTGTAGAAAAAGTTGTTGGATTGTATCATACATGTGTTGAACATCGTGTAAAAATCTGCTGTCATTGCTAATTTCAAAGTGCTTTTCTATGTTACGTACATTTGTAGTTACCTTGACTTAAACAACAAAAGGATGCTACACATTGAGCTTAATGTTCGTTTCTTGTATTTAATCCCGATGTAAATGTAATTGTGAAGTTTTAGGTAGGTACTACATAACTCTGCAAAAAACTAAAAACTAAATACACTGATAACATAGTTGCATTTAAGATAATTAGTTATATAGCACATAATTATAGTCGCTGATGGCTATACTTTTGTAGTTGTTGTTTTTCAAAGGAAATAAAAACAATTAAACATCGTACTTAAGACGTAGACATTGTAATTAATTGTGGTAGGTAGGTTTAATTATTTTTAAACCTAGAGAAAACAGCCAAGAAAATCAAATGATTCAACAACAATATTAACAAGGCTTCAGAGAAAATTTATTTCTAACAATGTTTTATAAAATTATAACTTCAATATACTTTTATGATTTCTCAAAGTTCACTGTGTTCCCTATGATGATGTGTGTAATCTTTGTAACAATTCTTTCCTTTATTTAATAAATATTATATCAAATACCAGGTATGTTTTTGTTTAGCAGAATTATATCAATATTTTACTGGGTGGGAGCTGCAGCCGGTGACCGTTTAAAGGATTGAGAAGCTTGGAATTCGCCAGATTCCATAGAAATTTTCAAACCAGTCTCGGTGAGCTCTTGAATTACTTTTACATCGGTACCTTCGTCACAAACCTGGTTCAGAATCAACTTCGATTCGCCATCCCAGATCACTGTAGTCTATAATTAATGATCAAAGAGATTCAAATACTGATAAAAAAGACAATACCAATAAATCAACCACATGTGATACGATTGTTTCGTGTTCCATTTTCTTTCGTTTGGTATACATATTATACATATCGTTTGGTAAGTACCTGGCATTTTCTGAGATCATATGTTTCGTCAGGGAAGGCTTGTCCCATTTTAAAAGTGAACGTTCTGGTCCGAAAAACCGACTCGATCTTGTATGTGTAAGCATCCGTCTTTCTGTCGTGAG
Source organism: Tomocerus nigrus (assembly GCA_019776505.1). NCBI lineage: Eukaryota > Metazoa > Arthropoda > Collembola > Entomobryomorpha > Tomoceridae > Tomocerus > Tomocerus nigrus. The sequence goes on along the minus strand of JABASI010000036.1, from coordinate 55,409 downwards.
TTATTTCAATTATGGGCTTTGCGACACCCTGCACTTTGCGGAAGACCAATCCAACACCTGCAAAATCATAAAAATTAGCATCAAAACTTGTAAACATCTACCGTAAAACTCCTAGAGTGCCGGACCGGACACTATTGACTATTCTCTTTCTCTGCAGGGGCAATATATAAAAAAGGGGTACTCTATTGGAGAGAAGAGAGGCACTCTTATTGCTTTCCTACTCTATTTTTGGAAATTATGATACCAAAATAGAAGCAAAATTAGGTAGATTAGGTATCTAAACATTTAATTAATTTGATAATGGTGCACCCTATTGGAGAGGGGCACTCATTCTGTTTTGAACCAGCTGAACGGGGCACTCCTTTAGAGAAGGGCACTCTATTAGAGACGGGGGCTGAGGGTACTATTAGAGAGGAAGAGACATCTCCTACTTATTAGGAGTTCTACGGTAAAAAAGTTTAATACCTGATATCTGTTAGCTAGTTAAAATGTAAAAAGCAAAAATGTTCCACTGGCCTAATCCTTTCAAGTATTCATCGATGTTCTCAGCGTTTTCAAACTGATATTTCCCAACGAATGATGCCATTGTCACTTCCCCTTCTTAGTTATCGTATCGTAAGATGGCTTAATTTCTCACAGCGATTAACAACGCTCCAACAGTTTGGCAAAAATTATAATTAAATGTTTAACAACTCATTCAAGCATGAATGATAAATGTACGTGTATTTTTGCTGCTGAATCTACCGACTTTCCTTACAATACAATAAGCAATACGTAAGTCAAACTCAAAAAATTAGAATGTCATTTTGCAAATCTTGTGTAAACAATAGGGAAGCCAATTAAAAATAGAAATCCCCTGACGACAGGGATTCCATAATAATCCCTGTGTTGGTGTGATATACGAATGATGGAAGTGAAGGATGTTTTGGTTTTTATAACCTCTGGCTGTGAAACAATATTCTCACTTTACACAAGGCTATTATGATTTCTAAGATAAAATTATCACGTATGAAAATAGTAAAATTGTAAAAAAAAAGATTTTTATATGACTAATTACTAATATTATTAGTTTTGTACACGTACACGTAAGTAACATCCTTAATATTATACCTACATTACATCTTTCATGCTATACAAACTAGGTATGCAATGCAAATAGTTATTTATATTTATTGATAAAAAAGGTAATGTAGAATTGCTATTGCCTATGGTGTTGAAAAATTAGTTTTGGCATTGGAAATTAAGGAACTTAGTACCAAAAAATAATTCAATAACTACTATAAAGCAAAAGATTAGATAAAGGGATGGCAAAAAGTATCGAAATAAATATATTTATACATCTGCTTGAACCTTGAAATACTTCAGTTAAAAAAACGATCGGAGAAACTACCCGCATAGGCCGCAGGATCACAAATTAATCGTATAGCAGTATAATATATGTACCATAACTTATTACCCTGCCCTGTACAGATTTGCAATTACATTTGACAATTGTTTGAAAGAAAACTACACTGATATTTCAATGAATTGAGATGGGTACTCTTACTGAAGGAAGATCAAAAAACGTATTTGTATGTAATTCATGACTACGCATCTTTATAATAAATACTGATAAATAATTTCCTTGAAAAATTGACGCAACTTGCATTTAAATAACCACACGCATTTCATCCCCATAATTTCTTCACATTTCGTCAATTTGTGAATATTTATTATCAATTAATGTTTTAGGAAAATATTTATAACCGACGAGTTTTTGGTCGTCGACTATCAGCATATTCATATTCATTTCATACCGTAAAAATCATTTGTTCTACTTACTATTCATTTATATTATTGGAGTTGGTTTCCTATTCAAAGAAACGTATGTATAAATATGCGAAACAAACTACTGGTACGCGCACAATAAATAGTTATAGTAAACAATTTTGTATGTATGTTTTAGCATAATGTTGCCTAATACCTACCTTTATAATATATATTATTGCATATGGATGAGAAAAATTAATTAACCAGTTCGATCTGTCTATAGGTCTATATGATACAATGTGTGATTAATTGGCACGCGTGAATTTTTGCACGTGAAAATCTCAGGCATGAATGCTCTTGATGATACTGCGTTGACTGTACATTCATTTTGTTTAGCTATTAACACAGTGAAGCATGTAATTACAATACTTATTCACGTAAAAAATGGTTTCCTTATGTTATGAAAATGAATTATTTCCGACTGCAAATGTAGACGAAATCAAACGTGAACACACATGGCACAATTCACTATTATAAATGCATACATGTATCACATACCTATCTACATAACATTATTGATGTAGTTTTACAATTTTGATTTGTACTTAAATAATTTACTTTACCCTTGCTATGAATATTCAAAACGGAAATTTTTTAATTGTTAGTTATTACTACACATTTACAAAAGTAATGTGTTTATAATTATGCAGTGAACGCAACTGTTCCTACTAATCAAATATTTTGATATAACATTATATAACTATGAATTCATATGCCAATCAAATGTATAGTAAATTTTGGTTCATTTACATCCCCAAATATGGTGGCATCATAATATGATGTTCTAACTTATGTATCGAAGGTTCCATGCCAAAAGTCTGATAACTGTACACACTTAATATTGATGCATATTATTATCATTCCATCTACATTTTACTAATTGAGTAGCTACACTACGTACCCCATTACACAAAATACTTATGTTTCAATATATCATAATCGTAACTAATGCATTATTTTGATATATTATTCTGTATATGTATGTACATATAATATAAGACTCCAAATTTTTAAAAACCTTTATACATTTACCCAACTTTTCTTGAACTTTTGGAACTTATTATGATCCGTTTTGAAAACCTCTAGATAAATCATCGCTACCATGGGATGATAATAATGATCAATAATTGAAATAGTTAAATAATTAAATGTCTATCCATGACTCATTTGTATAGGCACAAACTTCTGCATGTTTACGGGCCTAGTAAATATAATTTAATTAGCTAATTGACCTGGTCTAACTTTGGCTAGCAAATGATATGTGTTGAAGAGTACGGGCAGTTTAATTTAGTGCTCTCAGACTATTGTATAAGCAGAATACAGAATAAGGACAGGATTATAGGACTCAACGGACAAACCTAAGGAAGCGTAACCTGATAAAGGCCAAAATAGGGAAACCTGAGAATACACAGGATAAAAGTAATGTAGGTACTGCATGTATAGTATTATACCTACCATTATAATTGACAAGAAACTAACTGGAGACCGAAATGCAATGGTATATGAATGCATTTCTTATGGTAATTGTGAAGAAAATCGTAGATCTTCGTACGCATCATTATCTTCCCCGAATAGCTTATGCTTGTGTCTGAATGTTAATCTTGCAGCCACCTCAAGATAAAGCATATTAGGCAACTGCCCGAATATAGTAGAAATGCAATTCATTTTATGTCGTTGCCTTTAAGAGCGATTCAATGGTAATAGTTGCTGTTGTAGTGCGTTCTAAGTTAGCAAAGACTGGATAAGCAAGCATGAATCCTTACTAGCCACATGTCTATAAACAAGTTGGAGAAGAAAACCAATTTTATCATTCTAGCCCTTCCCCTCTAGCACAAGATAAATTTTTATAGACGACAAAGCAGACACCAGCCCTATGTCTCATTTATTATCTGTAATGATTCGTTATTATCGCTTATTGGAAAAGTTGCTCATCCCACCTCTGCTTAGTGCTTATGATTCCAGATTACTGAACCAAATATTCACCCAAGTGCTTCTTGATGTCCTAGTCCTTAGACCTCCACAACTGAAGCACATAAAAGTATTAGAGTGTATCATCTCAAAAAGCTCTTCTCCAGCAAGTAAATACCAATCGCGGTTGAGTTGAGACTTTCTCCAGCACTTATACATACAACGAGCAACAACGGGGACAATCTCACAACACCTGTTACCCTTACCCCTCACCTCACTGTCGTGCATTTTTCCCAGCTATGGAATTTGTAAGAGGAAAGTTACATTGCCGGTCTTCGGATAATAACCATTCAGTACAACGGCAGAATTCTTCGCAAAAGTTTTCCTCTTAAAACTTTCAGAAGTTTTTCTAAGTATAGCACTTAACCCCAGATTTTATTGATATTTTAATTGATTTTATAATGCTGATAGCAATTGTGGTTAATTGGCGATACTACTATTGGCACATGACAATTATCTATTTGAACCACGGCGCAAACACTGTTAAAAATAACCGACTATACTTTTTGTTTCTACCTTATAATTACTAGTGTGCACGCGGAAATTAAAATGTGTTTAAGCCGGCCAGACCAAATGGAAAGTTAACGATTCTATTAAACAGTTCTATAACTAAAAGGCAAATCAAGGGATGAAGTGATTCTTAAACTAAAGAAAACATTGAACTTATTGTCGTTTGATTTTAATTGTTAAGAGAAGTATTGGGAGAATATTTTGAAAGGATCATTCAAGGCGTAAAATGTCGTACAAATCTTATACTCTGCCTACGATGGCTTTGTCCAGTGGTTTTGGAACATTTTCAATACCGGCAATCGCACAGTCGGCAAGAAAATACCCTGAACCAGAACAAACTCCAAGATCTACGGAGTCTCACAAGTCTCACTGTTTCATACATCTCAAGAATTTTGTTGTTAATTACTTGCAAAATATAGTGGTTCAGTTACTAGCCTTTTTTGCAGTATGGGCGACATTTTATGTACTTTTTGGGGATTTGGCGCTTCCTGGAGGCTCTCTATTTGTCATAGCTATCCTAGTACCTTTTGGTATAATTTTGGGTATGCAATTTTAATAAACGATTCAATATTAGAAATGTTTACCGAGGACAATGACCATAAACCTAACGATTTTCATTGATACAATTAGAAAAGTAAAAGCTAAAGGTCAAGTCAAGTTAATGATCATAATTTTATGCATCTGTAAGCCCATGCAACGCATAACCATAACCAATTATCGAATTATCATAACAACTGACGAGTTCTTCAGAGATTTTATGTGAAGTGGGGAATAAATGCGCAGTTAGTAACTTGCTACCATTTATCATTAGTTAATTAGATTGACGATACAAATAAGGATAGGAAAAGTTAGTTGATTCCATTATTATTTTAAGTACCTACCTGTAAGATGTACGCACAGTAGAAGCTACGAATCACGACACTAACGCATCCACCGCATATTAGGGAAAATGAACACTTGATAACAATAGGGCATTGAATATGAAAAATTTGTGTGAACAATCGTAGATAGCTCCTCCTTCGTACAATTACAAAAATCCAAAGTCTAGTCAGCTAAATAGATAACCATTACACTTTTATCTTAGTCTCCATTTCCTTTAAATGTTGATGTTGATAATAAAGAATGCGCTACGAAAAAAGCTTTTTATCTTTATTAAAAGTTATTAAAAGGACAAACTAAGTAAACATTAAGGCTTAAAATAGTTTTAGGTCAGAAATGAACACGAGGATTTTAGTCTTTAAAAATCTTAATGACTCGATTCATTTTCTCATGTTTTTTCAATCGTGCATGAAAAGGCTCTTTAAGATATGCGCATATAGTTAAGAAAGGATCCTTTCAAGAATACATTTGCTCTATTTTTCAATTCCGACGATGAGAAATCTTGTATTCCATAACATACTCACTAATGGTTATGCAAAGCATTATGTAGAAGCCCATATGGAAAATGAATAGGACTATAGTTAGTATACATTCCCTAAGCTATGCTCTCTTATTGTACTTTGTGCTATAGTAATTTACTTACTAATAATGTATAATGATAAACCCAATTAATTGGTAATGTTATGCTATCTTGCATTCTTTGTCCTAATTGAAAGTCTAATTGCCAAAGAATTTTATGAAATACGGGACTAAATTCCTTTTGTTTAATTTGTAGGAGCCATTGTCGAAAAAATATGCGTTCCTCCTCTGGTGGGTATGCTCATAGCCGGACTTATATTAGCCAATGTTCCAGCAATTGATATTGCAAAGAGCATGCACATATCTGTATCGTCGCCATTAAGGTAAATCATTTTGGTGGACATCTAGTACACATGGAAAAATACAACTTAGACAAACAAGATCAATAATGACAGCTAGGAGATATATCGACCACGTTTTTTACAACTCAAGTACTCAAGTAAAAGAAAATCAATATGAATCTGACTACTTAACAGCCCTTTCATGTCTTACCATAATTTTGCAAGTTCTTGTACTAGGCATAATACAAGTCATTTTCTACATTAGTTTCTTCAACATTCATTTTCGTGCTTGCAATGTTTTATTGATAGATTTCCAATGATTTTATTGACACGTGCACGTGTGAGCGCATTGGCAATATAACATGCATAAATTACCTTTTAATAAGTTAGGATAATACAACACAAATATTGGAATGTCTGAAACACATGTTGGCAATTGTATGCTTGGAAGGTTTCATTCTATGACCTTCGTATAAGCTAATTACCAAATTCTTTATCTTACATATCAAATCTCATTATTATAAGCGTGATTATTAATTTATTTGAAAATGTGGAATGTATCGGATAATCGGATATCTTAAAACAATGGAATTATTTTTCCGCAAATAATTACTAGCAAATCGTATGCCATGAAGTATCATGATGATGTATCAAACGTGACTTATTTCAGCCAACAGGGATTAACTATAGACAAATGGGGTTATTGAAAGAAAAATACATGTTAATTTTTTCGTCTTTATTGTGTTTTACACGTGTGGTCATTAGAAAATAAATTCTGCTTTCCATTATTATGATTGATGGAAATAGCTTTTCAATGCTTGTTTGTTTAAAAAAGGATTTAAATTGTTGCAGGGGTATATCTATTGTGATTTTGCTGACAAGAGGAGCTTTAAGTGTTAACTACCAAAATATTCGGAAATATGTGACTATAGTTCCTTCGCTGGCCATTGGAAGTTGTATCATCGAAGGCTTATGTGCTAGTATTGCCATTTACTTTATTGTTGGATTTCCATTGCAGTGGTCGTTTCTGATGGGGTATATAAATAATACATTTCAATAGTCTATACATTCCAAAACTTTCCATTGCTATCATTCTGATAAATTGAGATCGATTTTTCATGTCTGCGTGTGTAGATGTATTATGTCGGCGATGTCCGGGGTCGCTGTAGTGCCCATCTTGGGAGACATTGAGAAAAATGGCCAGATTTGTCAGGACTTTTCCTCCTCGATCGTGATTGCAAAAACAGGTTGTGGATTGGACGCTATTCTTGGGATCTGCATGGCTGAAGTTGCAATAGGATTCATTTACTCGCAAGGTTTTTGCTCTTTATATTAAAAGAATTCTAACTGTGATAGAAAGTCACATTGCTGTTCATGTATTTTTATAGATATATCTTTTACATAACCTATACCTAAACATTGCCTACTTTATTATTCTAAGGAAATTCTAAGCTTTGAACTTTTTTCAATCTGCACACTATAAAACTTTCCAAGAGTACCTATACAATAATGGCCTTCACTTTGAAATTCAAAGTCAAATCCTGTTGACTTTGGCTACCACAAGAAGATGCAATACACACATACACATAAATCTCGAGTGTAGAGAAAATTGGGATTTATTTTGTAAAGCTCATAGGACAATATTGGCTGTTTTAAAACTCTCTCTTGGAGCTAAAATATTGTCTTAGCTTTACTGTGATTTAAAAGAAACAAGATTTTATCCTGCCAAAGAGGTTTTTCTCTTAGACTATGATATTGTTTCCTTTGAATTATATTACTTCATTTACTCTTGTCCAAGACCTTTCATACTACTTCAGGTTATTCCTCTTACGTGTGATTTCCTCAAATCTTAAGCATTGTTTTGTATTTTCAGGTGAAGTTGAACTTGGACTGATGAAGGGGCCTTTAGATATTTTAGTGGGAGCAGCATTCGGAACTCTGTGGGGTAGTTTAGCTGGAATACTTCTCAATAAGGTGCCAAACAATAACTCATAGGCTTTGCCAATTTTATTTCTCTCAGACACCCACACCATGTCGGTTTACTTGAGATTGTTTAAAATTGGTTTTGGGTATCGAGTTCAATTTTTGATCTTTAGCTGAGAGTTAAAATCGTAATGGAATATTAAGCATTTTCTTGCACTCACTGTTGAATCTTTTGTTGTTGTAGAATTTTTGCAATGAAATGCGGACAGTTGTGACTCTATGTGGAGGAATCATGAGTTTATTAGGTCTGTATAAAATTGGCTATGGTCGTGGAGGGCCACTCGGAACTTTCTTAGGAACCTTAATAGCCGCTTCTTTTTGGCGTGCAGGAGGAATTGATGGAAGTAACAATGTAAGTGTAGATATATATACAATTTTATTGGCATTGCTGTTCGAGCCAGGATCAGAAAGGTTTACTCAAAGACTTATTGCAAACTGAAATAACATAACTGCATTAACCTACTTCCGAAAAAATTATAGGATCAGCTAAACAAATATTTTACTCAACTGTGGTACTTTTTTCAACCACTACTCTTTGGGATTATCGGGGCAAGAACCGATTTATTGACTGTAGACTGGCATGCTGTTGCACTGGGGATATCCTGCTTGACAATAAGTTTAACCGTAAGCGTTGATTTGTGCATGAGACTGTTTCTTTTTTAGTTTTTAGTAATAAATCACACTTTTCTCAGGTCAATGCTCTGTTCTTGCCACATGTGAAGTATTCCAAAAATATATAATATTATAATAACCGTTTTTATTTGTTCTTTTTCCAGATTCGAATTCTTGCAGCGTATGCACTCAGTAGTTTTGGTAGCTTAAGTGTCCGTGAAAGAATCTTTATTGCTTTGACATGGATACCTAAAGGAACTGTTCAAGCAGCTCTGGGTCCTGTTGCTCTTGACACGTGTAGAGACTTAAGTCTTGGGGAAGACTACGAAATTCTGGCATATAAGGTCATGAATATTGCTGTTGCGACCATTCTTATTGCTGGCACTTTAGGGGGAATTAGTCTCCATATAATGGGACCAAAAGTACTGAAAAAATGAATTCCTATTAAGTATAGGTAGATACATATTTTTGCCGCTACTTACCTGACGTACTACATAACTACTAATTCAAAGAATATCAAATCAATTAACTGAATTATCTCATTACCTAGTCTAGCTATTTTATATGAATCAGTATGTACTAATGCATTTATAATCATAGCCTTCACAGATTATAACTATCAAACAGGCTACTACAGTATATCTCTGACCCATGCATCGCAATTAAATACTTAGGTAGATATGTTAGAGGACAGTGTACCTATTTTACTTGATTATGATTTTATAAATCCCTGTATAGGTAGATGTGAATTTTTGACAATAAATAGTTTTCTCTTAAATCTAGAAACTCAAAATGTTAACAAATAAAGCTTTGCAAAAAGTGCAAAAGTTAGCATAAAACGTTTTGGCTAAATAAATTTGCAAGCGTTTTGCAAAACGTCTAAAAGTTTCCAAGCAGTTTGCAAAAACTATATAAAAGTTTGCATAAGTTTTGCAAAGGTTTGGGAAAGTGTAAAAGTTTTGGGAGAAATATAAAAGTTTTCAATGATGTATACTTTTAATTACGCAATCGTTATTATTGTGAAGATTTACATCTAAATCCAAGTTGTTGATCCATGATCCATGTCAAGTTCAAGTAAAATGCATCGGTGCATGATGCACGTAAATATAAAGGAAATAAATTGACTGTTATGCTAGTTACAGTTTCCCTGATTGATTGTGTCATGTTTATGCATAAACTTTTGTTTCTTTCGCCTTGCGACATAAGTAGTAATGATAGACAAGAGACAACATTAATTCACTTGGTTTCATCTTTGTGTTTTACAATAATAAATTTTCAATTAAATAGTTCTCGCACACTCGCAATACCTCATCCTACCTCACCAAACCATGCACAATGTCACTCGAAGAGAAAAAGTAATGAATATTTTTATTTGCAACTACGGTGTCTAATAATTATATGCTAAATCATTTTATTTTATATTTTACCTACCTACACAGATCCAGTATAAGTTGATCTGTCATTTGTTTTCCAGATTTTTGTAGTTGCACAACTTAGTGTGTACTTATCTGCTCTCTATCTGATGTAAAACATAAAATGAAAATAGGTATAACTTGCTAGGATGCATAATATAATATCAAAATTATCAAGACTAACATATTCACAAATCATCCTTGCTACATCAGAGAGGACAAGAAAAACGATTTTCAGCATTAAAACTCTTTATCCTGTGCTGAAACAACTTACATTAAAATTGTCTCAAGCCAGTTAACTATAAAGGAACCATGAAAAACTGAAAGGGAAAAGCTGAGAGTCTTTATTAAGACCCTATTCATGGTGATAGGAAGTTCCTTTTATCTCATTAACCTCTCTTTCAGAAAATGCACTCCTTTCAGTCCTTTCTAGCTTTGGCGAAGAAGAAGTCATAGATATGTAACTGTTCTAAGAAGGTCTTTATTACGTATTGCACTACTATACGTATATTATATAATGAGCCCCATAGTAGTGTCGACTTAATAATTAGGATGGCTTTTGACCGCTTACGCGCAATCTATAGCGTATTATAACATTATTAGGAGAAGGCTAAGCATCACTTATTGTAATCATAATAGAATTCCTCGGAAAGGTAGCTGGAATAAGTAGAAAGATTCTTTGGCATGATGATACGTATAATGTAATATAGGTATATAATGTGAAGCATCCCAAATCCCATGTTATTGATCCTATAATTTTAAAAGAGGGTTGTGAATTTGGCGTAGCAATAACTTGATAGGATGCTAAGAAGAGAAGAGCAATAAAGGAGATCTGAGCAGAGCACTTTGTGGACCTAATTGGATTGAGAGTGAAATTTTCTCTGTAGTTTACTATATTGAGCTGCTAAGAATAATAAATAAATAAACAATTGTAAAACGGATATAATACAGGGTAGTAGTGTTGGTGTCTGATTTTTTTTCTTGAGCTATTGACCCATGTACATACCACATGTCACTTTGAAAACTAGTAATTATGTGCATTAAGTTTTAACGAAGTATCTTGGTCCGTCTTTGATACCTTAGAACGACTCCATTTTATCTTGACATATTGATCCTATATTTACATTTAGTATTTCTTTAGACCGTAGTAGTATACAAGTACGAAATTTGAACCGTGTATCTCAATGCGTTAATGAGATGACCTCAGGATGGCCCAGTTGACCTTGTCCTAGTGACCCCATTTTCGAAGTCAGCCGTTTAATGGACCTTTAGATGACACACAAAATTTGAGCGATATACGGCAATCCGTTCAAAAATTATCATGTCCAGGGACGGACAGACATAGACAGACAAAACATTCATATACAAAGCAGCTACGCTACTCTGAATAAGTAAACAGTAGAGTCTGTCTGTGTGTCTAATGTTTTCAATTTGAGAATGTTGTGGATGAAGGATGTGCGTAGCGGAATGGCTTCTTTAGCAATAAATGATAAATGAAGAGAACATGAAAAGTCTGAAACACACATGCACATTATCTTATTTGGTAACAACACATTCAGCAATTTCATTGCAAACACAACCAGATAATGCGCAATGAAAGGATTTACAATAAGGCTCTTTAGCTCTGTCCAATCCCAGACAAGACAGGCCATGTAACTTTAACAATGCAGTTGTAAGTATTTTCTTTGAAAGTATTTACTTAATGTAATTGTAATAACAAGTGTAATTTCATAATTTCATTTGTTTGTAAATCATAATTTATAATAAGTTACTACAATTAGCAGAAAACAGAGTCATTCTTTGTTAACATATTTTTGGCATGTGAGATTAAAATGTTTTGATTAGTAATTAACAGTAATTAGTTTATTTATGGCAGTTCCATATATTTTGTCAATCTGATTGAGGAGGAGTGGTTTGCTTGGTTTGATTTGGTTGAGTGTGGTACACACATGTAGTATTTAACGTTTTTTTAACTATATGTTACGTTATAAAGTCAATCAAATGAGATGGCTTGGCAGTATCGTAGTTAGTTGTATGTATTTATGTATGTATAATGTGGTTGTTGGGTTTTTAGGAATAATGTATGTATCGTAGTACGTATTTACGTATGTGAATGTCGTATCTCTAGTAAATGTAAATCTAGGGCCTTGTTTCCGCTCTCTTCTTCTTCTCTACTATACGTACATATGAATTGTATTGAATTTAATTAAGGGATCTGTCCTGTCATTCAATGCTGGAGTGTAGTGGAAATTAATTTTGTGTCTCTTTCATTCCTCACGTCACAGACTGATTCATTTATCCTGAGCAGAGCTAATTTGTTTCTAGTCAAACATACATTTTGTTTGTATACATGACAAATATCTTTGTACGTATCTCTACTACATTACACTTCAATCAGAACAATCCAGTAGAGATTAATTTCTACAGAAAACAATAATGGAGCAGTGTGATGATAAATTGATAACAGATAAATTGTAATAATTTACAGATCTGTAGTATATAAACGTGGTTGGTATTGGTTGGTTATCATGTAGTACTAAAAGAGCTACAGTATAATATGATTTACATAGGTTAAGGTATTTTGATGTTTTTTGTAATGTAGTATAATTGTAACTGCCTCTCGGTACGTTGACAGTCAGTCAATTGACATTTTTACGTAGCTACAACAGATAGGCCAGGCCACATTTAACTTACTTTAGGTAAGTAGGTATGCTTTTTTTACCTATGTATATTTATATCATCCGTATCTGTATGATTTACGTATATTTAATATACTTAGAAATTCTCAATGCTCTTGCTAGACATACTCATAGTAGCATCATTTTTTATAATTGACTGTCTATCTCTCTAAACCACTATAGTCCGTTAGTAACAATAATTATACGTTAGGTAATTGTCATTTTGTAAACTGTATCGATAAGTATGTTGACGTATCGTATGTATATATGCCTACATGTTGTATTTATGTATGTACTTCTGTATGTAGTATCATAATATTATTCTTGTGAATGTCTTACAATTAATTATCATAATTAATTAGACAATAATACATACAATAGATTATACATAATAACCTGTATAATAGTACGTATTTCTTCAAGTTAATCTACAATCTCTAGATTTATGACTTAGATTTATAAACATTTGTTAGTACATATCTAATTGTGCTTCAGAGTTTCAATTGACGAATTCATTGGCTTAGCAGAGCTCCTCTTCGTTTCTTGCACTTTCCCTTTGGAGAAAGTGTTGAAATGTAATAGTATGTCATGTATTATGTGGTATTTACGATTTGTACAAATACAATCTACTAATACAGGCAGTTAATCCTTAAACAAGGGCAACAAGCTGGTGATCATAACTAAAGGTCTACAACATACCTCCCCATTTTATAATAATATAATCCCTTCTACATATACTAGTCAGGAGAAACGAGCTAAAAGTGGTCGAACGCCTTTCCTTCCTTCTTCATTTCCCTTGTATACGCAGTAGCATCGTTTAGATTCAACATAAAATTATAGTAATCCACAGAACTAGCTAGACATTTGTTGAGTCTGTTGCAAACTTGACATTTCTAACGACAGACTGATAGCTAACTACCATTTCATGCCATTCCGTCGTAGTATAAAAAGCATAAAACTTTAACGAGTCTGTTAGACTCCTTTAAATTGACTTCGTTCCCCCCGTCAACATGAACAACCGAGTTAAATTATTTATACGCTTGTTCTAACCATCAACCCATATATATCCCTGATACAAGTGCCCATTATAAACCAAGACTTTATTTATTTGTCTGCAGAGCAATCAACTGGCAATTAAATGGGAATTCAATCCAATCCAGTTGAATCCAGCCCATAGTACAGTAATAGTTTAGAAAAAGACGCTCTCTCCCTCTGATCCGATCCGATTACCATCATTTCCGTCCACACAGGTACATTAACAACAAACTCACACCACTCTACATATTAACTAATGTATCTTTAGTACAGAAAACTCTCTCGAAATCCGTTCAACACTTATTTATTACATTACATAGACAGAATCCCTCCCTTCCCTGCCCTTTCACCCTAAAGTACAATTTTAATACTCTCAGGTATCTATCTATTTCTCTTCCTATTAATGATCCTTTTTTACTTTCTCCCGTGTATGTATCAATCTATTAGTAATAATATCCCTTACAACATCCCGACAATCTTTCTTTCATTACGAATACGAAGCTAATACAATGCGCCATATAGTACACGTCTAATTCAAAAAATTAGATAAATTCAAACATCCTCTCCTATTTCCGTGTAGGAAGGAAAAGAGAAAAAAATTAACTTAGAAGAGCTGGAAAAGCAAAGGAAAGAATTCTCATTCTTGACGTGGCTTTCAGATATATCGTAGCTAGCACCGCTCTGAATATTTTATATACAAAATGAAATTATCTCAAGGTTTATCTCCCGCAAGAGCAATTAGCCAATATTAACTTTTTCCTTTTGCTCCGAATCTAAACTTTCTCCTTCCTTTCTCTTGCATTTTCTAATTCATTCTGCAACTGCAATGCAGGAAGATAATGACAATGATCTATAGACAGTTACATTTGTATACAGTAGAAGTAAACGACATTACATAGTTTAGGGGCTACTTTCTCTCTTTCTAGTTGATTCTTATTATGAACAGATATAATATATACTAAGGGATGTTGTACTACTATCTCTCATTTTATTCATGGCTAAAATGAACGGGAGTTTGTTTTTAATTACAGATAGGTTGTATAATTAGATTGTAGATTCAAGTTGTAGGAGCCAGTACTAAATAGAAAACAAGGCGAAGAAGAAGAACAGATATATAGGTGTCTATCGGAAACGAATTTTTAAGCGTAGTAGTACCTATATAGATAGAAGACTAATAAGTGTGTGTGTAGGTACGTATTCACATATTACAGGTTTACATGTTAGAGTAGTCTGTAGGAAGCAATTCTACATATTTTCCAAAAAAAACATCAAGTATAAAGAACTGAATAACTGTACATAGTGTAGATACATAATTCTGTGTATGTATAGGTCTGTAGTATAATGTAGACATGTATGAAGCTGACCTGCAGCTCTTGTGCTGGACTTACCAACACTTACTTAAGTATATTACATATATTTATGTATATATAGTTGTTTAATAATACTGTAATTAATATCAATGTAACTTTCACTTTAACTTTCTCCATTAACTATAAAGATCTCCTCATCAAAAAACTCAAGCACACTGCAATTGCATGTACAAAAGGCTATTGTACTAATTAATCCCGCTGTCATCACGTCAATTAGCACAGAAAACTTGGGAACAACCTAACAAATGACCAATCAGCTCATTTAGGCATCTACTTATTGCTACATAATAATAATTCTGTGTAAGTTCTTATCTTTCCCTCATTTACTTACGTAATTAACAAGTGCAGTATGATAAGTGAGAAAAGGAAGGATTCTGCATCCGCAGAATAAACTTCTGTTACAATATACATCAATGACATGACAATGAGCTTTCCCCAATTCGGGATCAGTATTATGTATATATGTATATGTATATAGTAACTATAATATATTTATCCGTAATATAATAATTCTATTATGGTTAGTAACACTTAATAAGGTAGGGTTGCCAGTATTCATATATAATTAAAAGCGTTCATAGTGCAATACTGTATTGTCGCAACTCAAGTGCCACTCTCCTACTTATACAATGTTTGTATTGACTCAATCCAATCCTTCACAATCATCAAATAGGAACACACAACAATACCTAATATATACAATACGATACAACAAAGTCATCCGCCTCCCTTATGTATGTATCTCTACAGTCTTTTTACATGTTTTGCTCTATCTGTGTCATCTAAGGTATATATAGTCACGTAGAAGGAAGCAAATTTATTATCAAAAATCCGGCTTTACGCTCCTTACCATCATCATCGCTGTTTTTGATTGTGGCAAGCCTAGCGACACTAACACTAAACCGCAAAGTCAATTCAGAGTCTGAACTTGATCGTTATTATACATCTTAACATAATTGAACATGCCATTAAATCCAACTATATAACAAAATTAATTTCACAAGACTTTCTTTTAGACAAGTAGTATTAATTAACATTTTTCACTTCTGTTTCTATATGCTTATAATTTGTCTGTGTGTAGTAAGTAAGTACATCAATATAATTCGTAGCAGGATGGGAGCACCTTGTGATTATCATGTATATTCATTTCATACTAGGTATAATACTCATGTCATTTTATACATAGTATGCTTTGTAGATTTATCAGAGTTGAGTTTCAGTGTTCTTACTTATTTGTTGATGGTAAGGTTCGTTTTTTTCTGTATGTAGAAGTGTTGTAGCTAATACTTTGTTGGTTTGGCATTTAACATTGAACATGAGGTTTCACTTGGTTCCGGACGATTGGCACATGAAGAGCATAATATATATTGTAATAGAAATTCTGTTATCGAGCCAACAAATACAAAACTCTCTAGGAATGTGTGTTTTGTCATTTATTCAATTATTAGCAGAGTTTATCAGCGTCTATATGGATCTGTTTGCGATGCATGTACAGTGTACGTGTCATATATCAAACTCTAGTCATTAGGTACTTTCCTTTGTAACTCATAATTATTTTAGTATTGCTTAGAGCCATTATTCCAACAGAAAAACAGTGACCCTCCTTTTCCTCTTTAGAAAAACTGATAAAAATCAAGAAAAAACCTGCAAGAAAACATCTATAGGTAAGAGATCATCCGTAACAAATAGAGAGAATATCGCCAAGAGTCTATAAATATTGAGTTATTGATATTAAATCAGTATGTGTGTCGTATGTAATTAATTAGAGTATAAGTAGATGCTAATTAACTTTGTTTCAATTGTTTCATCAGTACAGATTTTGATTATCTACTTATAATGAGTGAGAGTACGTGTTTGGATGATGTATATATGTATTTATGTATAGGTATATGTATGTTTTGAAAAGTATGAATGAAAATGGTGTTTTATTTATGGTGGGTGGGATGTTGGGTCGTGTCGTGGGTGAGTGAGTGAGTGGGTGTGTTGAGTTTTTTTGAGTTACGTACAATATGGCTGTTTGGGTGTAGTTGTTGTATTGTATTGTATATATACAGATAGTATATAGAGTATAGATAGATTTTTGGCTTTGTTTGCAAGGGTTTTAGACAGACGTAACAGTTGTGTCGAGTAATTGAATCAGTGAGTCTAGTACACATTACAATTTTTAAGTACATAAAGATAAGGATGAGTGAGTAGTTATTTTGATTGTGGTTGAGTTGAGTGTTGAGTCGAAGAGGTCGAGGATGATTACAATCTCATATCTTCCTCGTCCTCCACATCTTGTTGGGCAGGAGGTCGAGAAGGAGAGGAGCCGGAGCTCTGCTGAGCTTGATTGTAGGATGGATGCTCGGATATTGCATAATAATTTCCATTGTAAATGACACCGAGCTCTCGAAGAACGTCTCCACGAATAGTAGCTTTGATTGTCCAATTGTAACAGTCGTCAGCCTCACTCTCGCGGTCGAGACGTTCAACGTCAATGATTTTCGAAGAAAGTCTCTCCAGAATCACACCAATGTCTTTGATACTCAAATGTCTTTTCTGGTCGAGAGAGAGCTGGTCGATGAGCAACAGGAATTTCTGAGTCGTGATCGCCTCCTCCTCAAGCACTGACACATTGTTTTCTGTTTCAGACTCGGAGCTCTCGGTGGTTGTCCCCCCACCGTTCCCACCACCAACAAGATCCGGGTGAATTATTGAGCTTGGGCCACTACCCCCACCACCAGGCCCACTTGACAAGGACAAGGGAATACCCAACAAAGTGCTTGGCACCAACTTTTTACTCACGTAGCGTCCATTCTTATCGTCCGCCACTCCCATAAAACGCACATGCAGGGACTTTGAAGAAGGACCCGGACCACTGGCCATTCTAGCCGCATCTAGTCCGGGCTCTTGAATCGGCGACGTCGCTACAGCCTTGTGCACCTTTCAACCCGCAAACACACACATTTACAAGGATTTCTCAATCATCAATTCCGTCCTTAGCCTCTAGTCTAGCATCTAGTCTACCTACTGACTAAGCCACTAACTAACATATCAAAACTAACTCATCATCCAACTAAATTGTATTCATTGATTCATAATCGCCACTACGTTGACTGTACTTTCGCATTCTAAGGGTACAGTCAACCAGTAACTAGTCTACTTTTCTATTCTATATTGCCCGCTTCCCAAATTTCATTCCTTGTGAAGTAGAGAGGCACTAGTTAAAACAAAATTTACTACTGCTATTCTCAAAATTTACTGATTAAACAGTTTCAAAAGAGCTATTACTATTTTCTCCCCAAAAAATTATTTTTTACGTTTTGCAAGAAGGGATACTTTTTTGTTTTGAAAATGACAATCATTCAGTCAATCAAAATACTTGTCAAAATGCTATGATAGTAAATTTACTTTCAATTCATTAAAATATTGCTATTTTCAGGACTAAACATGTTTGGGTCATTTAAATTTCAGATCAAGATTAAAAATCATTATGTTTATCATAAAAATGTGTATATAACTACTTCCAAAGTCGGCTGCCAAACAAAACGTATCAAAACCGTGTCAGTTTCTCACATAATTTTTAATTAAGTTTTTGCAAATAAAAAACAGGCAAAAACCAGGTTTAAAATTACGTGGGAGAAAGTCACAATTTTTGAAAGTATTGAAGAGCCGAGTTTGGAAAGTAGAATAATTTGTATGACTATTGTATGTATAGATTGAGAGAATTGATTGGAGACATACCTGGGTACTTGACACTTGCTCTACGAGTAGGGAGTAGGTAAGAGAACCAGAGATTCGACACAGAGTCCACAAGTCACACGAAGGGTCGAATTGTTCACTCACATCACACTGTGGTCTCCTTCCCTGTGCCCTTGTGACTCTGGCCTCCTGCCCTTCCAACTTCCCTTTGCTTTGCCTTTGGCTTTTGCCCACGTACCCAACTATGCTCCAGCGTTTCTACAATCTACACGCAAAAACCAACCATGCTACACCCTACCATTTTCACCAAAAACAACAAATCATACTTGTACATAGATAGTAGTAGGTAGTATGTAGTAGTTATTAACTAACTAACTATTTTCTCTTATCTTCTAACGCTTATCTATTTAGTAATTCTAAAAGGCCTTCCCATTCTTCATCCATTTTCCTATTGCTCTTATTTCTAGAGGAAAAATTGCTGTTTGTCTCCACCCACTTATGTCCTGTCCCTACATCCTAACTTATTAACAATCAGTGATGGCAGTCACAGTAATGTGTTTTGTCTTGTCATCTTTTAAACAAGATAGAATAGCCAATCTTGGGGCTATCCACATCTAATCCCTCGTCCAACATAAAACAGACTTGACTCAACTTCCCTCTACCACTTTCTATAAAAGCCCAGACTATTATCTATTCTCAACCATTCGCTGTGTGTACGATAAGAAGAAGGCTTCCACGGGTTCAGGACACAAGTCCAAGATAAATGTTCCGTATTAGGAGTGAAATCAGTTGCTAATATCCACCACTATATCCTCATCTCACAACTACTCTCCTTTTCCCAACTGTTTATACTCTAAAGTACATCCTTAACATACACACCAGAGAGATAGAGAGGAAGAGAGAATATTTTACAGATAGATAGATGGAAGTCTCCAGTCTACAGAATAAAGATAAAGCACATATCTGAATTACTCAAAGACCATTGTAAATTGTAATAATGTCCTTGTGTGTGGAGAGTAGGATAGAAAGGAGTGAAAGTCGGTCAGTTGGCTTTCCCATCCCTTGCTTATAGCATAGCCTTAGGTACTCTGTCCTCTCCCTCACTCAATGTATTATGTGCCCACTATGTGTTCGTAATTCCTAATAATCAGTAACATACAGAAAGGAACAACAGCACGTTTCAACATATTTATCTACGCACCGAATTCTCCGACATATATATTTCTACACACGTTCAAAAATATTTACATTGCTAAGCTCTACATTCACGACAATGTTAAATGACATTTCCTTCTATAGAGACCATCAAAACTTATCCTATGCTTTCAAGAAATTTAAATAACTGTTTCCTACTAACAAGAATTTTACTACTGCATTTTTAGAGGCATCAATTACGAAGATGTGTAGAGTAAAATCATCAGAGAGCCAAAAAAGCGACCACCATGAAATTTTGAAATCACAAATTAAATCTTTTCCGAATTATTATTTTTTGGATTTACAAATAAAATCATAATGTATTTTCCTTTCATGTTAGTTGAAGTATTTGAATGCAAATGCACTTAAATTCCAAAGCTGGTTATTGAGAACAGATTTTAAGTAATGGGTAAACTATTGTGGTCCTTAAAATCTCTTTACATTTACATTAGCAATGTCAACATTATTAGTTGGAATATGTGTTAATAATGTTACATAGGGAGAAAGAGAGAGTAGTGAGTGACCTATATGTGTAGTAAAATCTCCTGAAAGGCATTTATATGTCTAGGTATTCCATAATTTGATGTAGTAAGGTTGTACCTGACATACGAAGAGAGATCTATATATAATGTGTACCCTAGGCATATATATATTTATGCAGAGAGAGAGAGAGAGAGTAATTTTAGCAGTCTAGGGGTTATCAATATAGAATGGTGTACACGAGAATAGTATTTGTAGTAGAGGAACTTGTGGAAAGGGACAGATTTAGGTTGCTGTAGTGGGAGAGTTGGAGTAAGTAGAACGGGAAGGGAAGGGAAGCAGAGAAAGGATAGAGAAAAACTACGACTGTTTCCATATATTCTATAGATATGATATATCTAAAAGTATATATCTATATATATGTGTGTATGAGTGAGTAGAGATGAATAGTCCTGGAAAATAGGTCAATGTGACACGTGCTTCTGATAGTCCTGATGGTTGCTGGTGCTTTGCTTTACTTCCCTCTGCCTTGCCTTACTTTGCTCTCTCTCTCTCTCTCTCTCTCTCTGGCTCGTCTGTACTCTGCGACTGGGTCTCCCACTTTCCCTCGACTTTCTCCGTCCCTTCCTTCCTGCTGCCTGCTTTCACTCGCTTTCTCTTTCTTTCCAGCATTCACTTTTTTCCCAAGAAACCATCTATTCTATGATTACATCCACCATGCACTGACTCTATACGTTTAAAAGTATACTGCACCCTCATATCCTCTACTCTCTACTACAACTATTCCTAGATCTATAGACTCATTGTTGGATTCTATTGCTAAACAACTAAAGTCCAAGTAGAGTAAGTGGAGTCAGCAGTCAAGTTAACTGAAAGTCTGGTCCTACTAGCCTAGTGTAGTAGTTGTACTTGAAGTAGTAAGTAGTATGTAGTTTGAGGGAGGGAGGGAGGAAAGGAATACGAGATTTCTATAGAATCCGGGAGACTATGTATATATCGGGCAGTTAGTAAAGTCGGCCTTCTAGTAAACTGCATAATAGATGAGAATGTGGCTCCAACACCTGGGACTATCTTCCTCTACTTTAGCCTGGCTGCCCTGGTTTGGCTTCTACTTTACAGTCGTCGTGCCTATTTACTATGTTCTCTCTCTCTCGTAGTCGACTAGCTGAAACTGGAATATCTGTAGAGAGAGAGAGAGAAAAGGAGCCAAAGCAGTTTGGATACAGAAGAGTAGGCCACCTAGCAGAAGGAAAACATCTAAAACTTTCTCTGCAGTATATTCAGAGTCTTGCCCTATCCTGTCCTACAAACTTTGTTTCTCCTGCATTTCGATCTGCTTCTTCTTTTCCAATTGTACACCATATAATTTACGCTTGAACAATTTGGAAATCAGAAAGGGAAAATAAATTTGAATGGGAGGCTTAATACTTAACTCTTCTATTGAGTTTTCTCTCAACTAAATGTTTCTCTCTCCGATTCCACTCACTCTAATTAACGGAGTCAGATATAATTAAACGGGAATTATCTAATCTAATAGCAACATATTTACGTGAAAACTGCTAATGGCAAGATTTGATTGGGATGAGGAGTGACAGCGCTAAGTTCACTGAAAGTGAAAGGAAACCTTTCTCGACCCATTATCATAACAAAGGAAGAATAATAAAGCGGAAAATCGATTCAAAGATCCCCGCCGTCAAAATGTAAATAGTAAACATTTAATTTTCCTTTCTTTATACAGTGAACTCAACCCTGGCTGGCTGGCCCCGCTCATTTTCTAATGTCAACTGTTATTAGACTAAAGTCTTTTTTCTTGTTTCTTATCTTTTTTCGTCACTACCTAAGTAAGAACTAGTATAGAATTTAGATAGAAAACAACTACTGTTCTTGTAATATCTAGCTATATAGTAATAACCTGTTTAAGTCAAATTTCGTTGAAAATCTATAGAAAATTGCGGTAATTACTGTAGTTAAACTTCGTTTACCTGTATTTTTCTGCCCTCTTCGTGAAGAGCACAGCAGTGGAAGTCACAGTACGAGGGCTCAGGCGGGCTTCCACGGCCGCCTGGCCCATGAGGAGGATGCTGAGGGGGGAAATGACCTCTTTGGGAGCACTCAACTGTGTGAACATGAACAGGAGCGGTGGGACCACCAGTGGTGCTCTCAAGAGAGGAGGAGCCTTGTCGCGGAAGTCCACGGCCCCCATATTGGAAATGGTGCTGTTGACTAGGATGGCCAAGTGGATGACCTGGAGAAGGAGCACCGTGATGAGGTGGCAGTGGAGGAGGAACACTTGATCGGCTTGACCGTGGAACGCTGTCGTAGGGCGGATCCTCGTGGCTTATCACAGTGATCGTCGGAGGCTTCGGACCAAAGTCATTAATCACCGTCTCCAGCTTCCCATCCTTCGTTATCATTGTTCGGATTCCCATTCTACCCCCTCCTACGCCTACTTTTCCGCTCGGGCCCACTTGGAGACCTACAAGATACAATGGCAATGACAACACAAATACACGTTAGATTTTCTTACTGTTTTCCGCCAAATTTTACAATGATAAAATTCAAAATATTATTCTGATACCTATTTATTAGTTACTTTTTATAGGCTTGACTTCTACAGGTTAGTAATAGACTCACAAACTCACAATTCACAACAACAACACAACAATATAATAATATTATATAGTACACATTGCATGACTTAATTATTGCTTGTAGCGATTTTCTCTAGACAATACTTGAGATTTGTTATACAACTACATCAGCATGATCTTTTAGAGGTGACTATTATTTACAGATAGTCCTGTCAATTGAACTATTTTAAACTGTAAAACTGTTACGAGTGGTAAACATGTTATTTACTTACTTTATTATCATAGTATTGTCAACCAAGAAAATAAGTAAATAAATAAATTTCTCCCTTCCCAAGTCACTCGTTAGAATATCTTAGTGTTTCGTACAGAGCCGTTGGTGGGCGCTTTTCAAACTACTTTGTTCTAAAAGAGAGCCTTAGCTAAGGCCTTCTGTTTACTTCAAAGAAAGTGAATTGCTAATCGGTGAAAACGACTTGAGTGATAGTTTGGGAAAAGAAATGAGTCAGGAGGTGCAAACAAAGAGGAATAAAACCGAAAGTACTGAAAAAGCGGAAATGAGAATAGGTTTGAGTATAGATGGCGTACTTTGGAAAGAAGAAGAAGGGAGAAGTGGTGAGAGTGGGCCGGCGGGCGGCAGCGAGACGGGAGAGAGGGAGTTTGGGGAGATGTGCCTTGCGAAAGCGTCATGTCTGTGCGTGGATGCGAGCGTGGGATGCGAAGAAGTAGAAGAGTGGATGGAGGCACCTGCAGGCGGGCGCTGATCCCACGTGAGCACAATTGTGATTCTTCCCCGATTTTCCATAATTTTCCATGATGGCACTTCGTCTTGTAAGTCCAAACAGGAGATCGCCTCACACACAATTTTCGGAATGGAGGACAGGGCTGTATTTAAATAATCACTTTTTAACTATTTGTTTCTAAAATGTACTTTCTCATTTTCTAAGTATATCTACAAGAATTTTGTTGCTGGTTGTGAGGTTTCAAAACTTTCGTGGTTAGAGGTACACAAAATAGTGCAAAAATGTTTGGACTCTTGCCAAAATAGTTTTCTGTACATACACGCAGAGATGTATACGTTATATGTAGGGTAATATAATAATGGTAAGACTATAGTATGCAAAAGTAGTTGTCAAACAGCTTACTGATTATAGTAACAAGTGCTCCTTATTGTTAGTACAACAGAACAGCCTAATCCACCGAATTTTATTGATCTCAAAAATTATTTCTACTATTTACTAGTGACTTGAGAATGGGTTCTTACAAAAACGGGATTCAATCACTACTGAAAAGCTGGGTAATGCAAACCCTTGCAAAAATATACATTTGCTGTCAAAATACATAACATCTACAGAGTTAAATATTTTCATCAAGAATTTTAATAACTTGCAGAAAATCAAAAACTGCATGGGGGAGATTTTCAAATAGAATTGACTAAGATATCATTTTAAAAGCGTGGATAAAAATATTCAATGTTAGTAGTGGGATCATGAATACGATAGCGACATAAGCAGGCAAATAATTTAAGCTTTAACCATGCACATTCAGAATAAGCTTTCTTTCTCAAGAAAATACCATACCCAAATGAATATCAAGCATAAGGATCGTATTAGTATGCAAAGCTTTACTTTCCTCCATGCAATGCATAGTGTTCTGGAATTTATCTAGGCTGACAGTAATGATAATAAGCAATTTCGTTGAAATACCTCTTCTCGATTTACTGCATTATTTTATGTTAATGTTCTACTGAGTATGTTTTCCCCTATTTCATATCTAGCTACTACTGTAGACCTACAATAATCGCTAACTACAACTATAATGCTTGCTACATTAGTTTCCTTACTACACCTATACATTCTATTCATAACTTAAAGACAACAATGCAGATTGACAACGAGGGGCTTTGCCTGAATTAATCTAAGTCACTTTTCTCCCTTAATGAATGTACTGCATATAGTTCTTTGTATATACTGTCTAGACTCATAATAGTGATAATTTACATAATGATATATCTAAACGAGTGTACACAAACTATATCAGTAGGCTTAAGTGTATCTTTACGTGTAGTGGCCACAAAATTTTGATATATTTAATATGTATCTCTCCTATGTGAAGATATTGTGTATTTGCTAATAATATAGACATAGTTTAGTTGTAGATATTTGGAAAGTGTAGCGGGGTAATTGTGTTGAGAAAGAATTTCGAGAGTAAGATATGAAATGAAGATAGCGTTTCATTATCTGGTCCTTGTATCCAAGTGGAGAGAGAGAGTAGGAATAGAAGGTGAGTGAAGTGCATTATGAGAAAGGAGTAAGGTGACACCATAAAATACATGACATTATGATGTCCTTCAATGATGTGGCTATATAGAAGAGTTGTTTATAGTGAGAGAGTGAGAGAGAGAGGGGGTGAATATGAAGGATTGTGCTGCCTACGGCAGAGCTTTTAACAGTGACAAGAAGTCTGAAAAGATTTTCTTATGTATATGATTGGCCTTCAGGGGCTTAGCGATATAAAGGAGTGAAGTTGGCTGGTCTGAATTGCCATGCTTATCTGAAACAGGAAGTATAAGTACAACACCTGACATTTTTTCTTTGTGCCTCCAGACTTTTTGCTGGTACTTTCACCAAAATTTTCTTTCTCCCGACTCCTTTCTCAAGTTAACTCGCTGTCAATTGGATGTTGTTTAGGCTGTAAGGTAAACTTTCTTTGTGGCAATCATCGTTCTAATTCAAACCCAAAAAATCTTTCTTAAACTGATAGCCGGAGGAATATAATGGCTTTATACAATAATATATACTTGCTAACTGTAGTCAAAGTTAAAACTAAAGAGAGGACGAACATTAAGGGCATCCAATAATATGTATTAGTTAATCTATAAGGTTCTGTATAGCTTTTACTATAGCGTACAGATATAGTGACTTGGATATAGTATAAGTATAAGGAGTAGTGTGTAGGTAATAATACTTCCTCATGTGCCACAGTGCCACTAGGAAGGAAACGGGAGGGAGGCATCTGCCTCCTCTCTCCGATTTCCAAAGAAACTTCTCATATGTCCAATTAATGGCGGGCTAATTAGGAAACTTTTGAGCCGTGCATCCTACAGATCAAACCAAACTCCGCTCAACCATACAACTCACAGTCGATTTTTCTCATTTGGACTGATGGGAAAGTAGCACCTACGCTGAACGTCACTTTTGTCTTTGGAAAGGAAATGTGAGGGAGGAGAGCGTATCATGATTTGACTCTTCATCTGTCTCTCGACATAATTCATTCCACTGCATCATTTCCTTCTGACAGACAACACAAAACCTGAAATTATTCATTTCCTCTCAAAAATGACGTTGACATATACTATCTGATTTGTATGTATTTATCACTAGGGCTATTGTAGTCTGCTTTCTTTTTAACTTTCTCTTTGTTATGCTTGACTCAAGGATCTCTTTCTTGTTGAGAGAAGTGAGGTGCCTGGTAAAACGTGACTATGGCTAGAGCTCCTATTTCTACTAGGTTTAATTTTTCGTTATATATTTCATGTTTTTCTCATAAAACGACGTCTTGCACCTGGGATAAAAAAGTTCGACTAATCCAAAGTAGAAAAAAGGAAACGTGTTTTTTCCTCTTTAATCTACGTTAATATTGGGATATTATATGAAGTGAACTTAGGATTTTTATGTTGCTGACACAGACTAAAAATCTATAAGAGCGACGAGTTAATGGGAAACTTGTAGAAAGCACGTTGATGGCATGCAAGCGATAGAGCACGAAATGGCTAGTATTATGCACACCTTTTGTTCTGGATTCATTCTGGCTACATTCTAGACACAGAAAACACTCACTACATATACTATGTCGTTTTTAAGACCTATCTATATATGTATACGTATGTAAGCCATTTCGTAATGTTCGTTTAGGAATTCATTTACAAGCTACAATACAACGGAATTAAATAGTGAAACTTTTTCTACTACAGAACTGTATATAATTCCCTAGTTCACGCTTGGAAATTAACTAGGAAATAACACGACAGAGATTATTATTAATAAAGATACGCGTCCTTGTATTAGTAGCAGTTAGAGCTTGGCAGGTCGAGTAGCTAAGCAATTACCGTTATATTACGACTGAGCACGCAAAAAGCAATAGTAGCGTTTAGTGCGTAAGTACCTTAGCACGTATGTGGAAAGACCGGGGAAAATTTACCTCTGTATAGAGAAGGTTAACAAGGGGAAAGTAGTACATATATGGCCAAAGTGTGAAATTGATACAGGAATAGTATAGGACACTGTCATTTCTCAGAAAGTTTTGGCCGGGTAGTACAGGAAGAAAGGAGAAAGTACAAAATCATAATTAGTGCACTCAAAGTAAATTGAAATACGAAAGGAAAGTTAAATTTAAACACAGACTATAAGTAACAGAAGTGTTCATTACGATTGATCATTAGAGGTGGTTTAGATTTAGAGGCTGTTTCTCTCGTAAATACTAAAAAGGTTAGGTAATCGAATTAGTAAAATAATAATAAAAGAGAAAGTCAGAATAAAAATACAGATCAAATCCAGGCAGAGCAAATTAAATAACTCTCAATCCTCAAAGTTCATAATGAATGTTGTGTATAAATACTATATAGAACCATCTGAGATTTAAAGACAACTACTAATAATCAAGTAATTAATATCGAATAGAGTAGAGTGCCTGGTTGTGCAGTACGTGACTCCTCCATTTCAAATATGATATTGATGAACACGCAATTCTTTTCTTAGCAAAAAACTTAATTTGAGTCTTGACAAGCACAACCAGACAGCAGAATAACGATATAATTAAATTGTATTAACACTTGATGCATATTATTCATAATAACTTTATTTTTACTGCATATTAGAGCTACTATAAGTAAACCTCGGAATTTGCAATCTTTAAATTTGACAGAACTGCGAATCTATAGACATAATTAAGGGCATAGCACATGCCAATGCACTCTATTCTCAAACTGAATAAATAATGATTAAATTACGGTGGACTGGCCTACTAACTGCTGAATAAACTTTGGAACATGACTAATTGACTCCCATGTAATTCTGATCTGAGTTAGATGCAACCTCTCGTTGCAAACTCATTATGCTTGTCGTATATATAGGCACGTTTAACTTTATAAACGTTAGAACGTACACAAAATTTCTAACACGTATCTGAACTTAATTAAATTATGCCAATTTACTTAGACATCGTTGAAAATCCAGCATACGTAATAATCTTCGTTAATTTTTTACCATTCTATACACATAAACACGTGCAATGCTTATTATAGGTTTCCTTCAGATATTTTTATGCGTTCTCAATATTAAAAGATTTTTTTTGCACTTAAAACTTTAAATATAAAGGAATCCCTTTAAGAAATCCTAACATAATCATTAACATTGTCATTATAGAGATAATGTCTTTTTACATCCATCGAAACAGAAACACTGGTCACGACACAAAAGAAAGCTACTCATGTTCATATGTTTATGTTTAGAAGTTAGAATTCTTACCTGCTCGGATGACATCGACTCCCGCAGGGCACCAGCGTTCCCCCGGACGAAGAAGCAGGAAGACTGTGTTGTCCGGCAGCGACCGAAAGTACTCTGAATCGTCCACCTGAGTCCCATCTGTTTCCAGCACCGCTCGCACGCTTTCATTTACTCCCACTCCCAATTTCTCACGCCCTTCAGGTTAATATCCACATTCGTTTACAACACTATTTACATTGATTTATCTCAATTGAAAAAACGCGTTAGCACAACTCCATACTTTTATTTAATTGTGTTTATTTTAAATTGAGTAAATGTATGCAGGTACGTCCCCTATCTTTTACTTAATTGTCCTATTTTCTAAGTTTTGAAACATTATCTTAAGTATTAGGAGTACCCTTATCCATGTTCGGAACCTTGATAAGGTAATAATTTCAAAAAAGATTTTGTTTAAAAGCATTTTGTCCATATGTGCCTTGAACTGCCCATGTTAAATAAAACAGTGCTGAATTGGGCTTTAGCAATTACTAAGAATTAGCTAAAAAATATCGATGTGTGTGATAATGTGAAAAAATAATCGATGCGGGAAAAAATGCTTTGAATATTCTTCATTATTTGACAGAAACGTATTTCGTGGGTGTGTATTGCTTTCTGTTTTAATGACAATCAGTTGTAAAATACTTCATCTTATGGCTAGATCAACGAATGAAAACTACAGTAAAACAAAAATTTGTAAGATTTGGATTTGTTTTTTGGGTCGGTAGCATACGTTTAAAGGTTAGGATAAGCCTGCTATATTTATATGAGAAGATAGCAGGTGCTCGAGTGAAATTAGTAAATAATTAATCTGCTTAATTAGGTGGATTAGAAAGAGTAGATGTTTTGATGAAAGGGAAAGTGAAGGTGACAGGAGAAAGTAGAAATATCTTTGGAGTTTGTAGGAATCATCGTCTTAATATTTAATGTGACTAATATCTAAAGATTGCGGTGAGATTGTGGAGTATAAAGGCTTTTGTATAAAATATACTCTTAAAGATTAACTTTGATTAGAGATGGGATTGAGGATCTGTAGAGGTATAAAGTTATAAAGGAGGAAAGTCTAATTAGATATTGTGCATACCTCTGACTATAAGTTCCTCTAATGAAGCAACTACCAACGCTTTTCTCGAAACTCTTGAGCTGTCCCAAACCTTGAAAGGTCGTCTTCCGCGAGATGTCTATAATAAAGAGACAAAATTAAGGCATCATGTTTAAAATTATGTTTTCATTCAACTGTAGCAGCATTTCTGTTTTGGGGATGGGAGTCAAGAGGCTATAAAGAGTTGAAACTGAGTGGTGATGGCGAGATTTCTATTGTATTCCGATCGTTATTTACTTGTAGTAGTGCACAGACAGACACTGTTGGAGGAAAAGAAGTTCAGTCAAAGTCAGTCACATGTCACAAGTGTCGACACTGCGGCAGGTTAAAAGTCGGTTTGGTTAGTTTGGCGTTTTCTCTGCGTTGTTTGTTGCGGAACTGAGTGTTGTGAATTTAGGGATGTTGTTGGATGATAGTAGTAGTAGCTTCTAGCTATAAAGCAGTAGTAGAGAGTTTTCTATGTGGACAGACAGACAGAGTACATGTGTAGACACAGACAGATACTTTTGGTGCTGGACAGGACAAGACAGCTACTAGGTTTTTGTTTGTGTGCGAGGAATGCAGGTAGAGAGAATAAGGCAGGCTACCGCATTAGGTCATTAGAATGCTACATAGGTGTATAGGGATCAATGCATATTTAAAATAGAAGGGGAAAGAACGGACAGCATTACTGTGAAATAAAGAAAGTTATGGCTTTATAAAGTAGTGAAAGGCGCTGTGCTGCTCACTGGCTCTTTCTAATGCTAAAAATGTTCCCTCTTCTCACTCACAACAACGAAGGATAGTGGGAGAATAGTATTTGGAAAATCTACGACAATGCAATAGAAGACAAGACACGCACACAGAAAAGAAGATAGTCGGATGGTTGTTGAAAGCTGGCCGAATTTCAATATGGCGTGGTCTGTCTAATGCAGTGCCTTATTTTTCCTTGTGTCCGTCCTTTTTCTCCTATTGTGTGGTTGTAGTATGTAGTAATATTATAGTGATAGAGTATGCAGAGACACGTTAAAATACTTTTCTAGTTCTTCCTCAGAACCAAGTAAAAGTATAACAAGAAATGGCTGGCTGGCTTGGCTTGCCTTGGCTGCCTCCCTGGCTCACTATGGCTAGTCGTTAGAAGTAGAGCAAGAATATTCTTGTCACTGTATACACAGAAATTCATTCACAGGAATGTACCTACACCATACATACATTAACTATGAGCACACACAGTTACCTTAGACAAACTGCACACTACTACAACTACAACTCCTCAAGTACATACAGAAGAGAAGCACAAAAGTTCCTACGAGCTTTCTGTCTCTCTTTCTCTTCCTACATGTATATATACACTATATGTGCAATATATAATAGAATGTAAGTGTGTATGTAGATAAAATGTATGTCTGCTGGATTATAAGATATTTTTTATGTATATACTTATCTTGCTACGTGAAACAGTCCAATCATAATACATATATTATCCAAGAGACACAATAAAAACTGGACGACCAGCTTTATATTAGTAATGTTGACGTGTGGTAGTCAGGATAAGGAAAAGGAATATTATCGCCGTAGTAGAGAGAGACACTAGTATTACTATTATGTTTGTGTACAGATATATTATTATAGTTTCCAGAGATAGATAGACAATTGTCTATTCTCGAATCATTTCCAATAAGATGTTTCACAGTGCACCAAATCAGATCAGAGGAGAGGAAAGTCGAGCCAAAGTCAAGCCAAGTCAACTGAACTGAACTCGACTGAGCTTTGGATAGGAGGCAGTCAGGGTTAGAGAAACAGTGGTGGTGATCTGATACTGAATGACCCAGTATCGAATCAAATTGAGATGAGAGATCCTCTCTCTCTCTCTTTCTATATCGCCGACATAGAGAGAAAACAGGGAAATCATAGATGGTCCTTTTACATACAGATCCTATGTATGTGGTGTGTAGATAGGGCTAAAGTAACTTATCGTATTGGCTTGCATTGCAGAGAAATCTATGGTGCTAATATTAGAGTGAGGAGAAGAGCACATCGCCTAGAAAGCAGCAGAGAAAGCACCCACTCAAAAGTTTAGTCGCTTTTCTTTTAGTAGTCACCAACCACATCGATCACATCGCTCTACTTTCACCTCTCTCTCTTTCTCTCTCTTTCACTTGGCTTTCTCCCCTTTCCACTAACTTTTTACTTCGACTACAGAATTAATCGTCAACTTTCTTCCTAAACAATTTCAACCTTTGATTTGCATGGCTTCTTCAAATCATCAACGTTTTCAGCAATGAGAATCAGTCCTTGACGAGATTTTCTTGAATCTTATTGTAAATACTGTCGCACAACTTCCCACTATTTCCATTTGCACACACAAGATTCACAAATTTGTAATTGATTTCATTCCTCTTTCCTTTCCAATTCAACAAAATCACTTTCTTTTGCATGAATAGCGACTACAATCGTTTTCCAAATAGAGAAACTTGTCGCAGTAGTATCTTGGTGAATATATTTAAACGAGTAAACTGACCAGGGAAGAATAGAACACCTGGTTAGAAAGTATACACAAGGCTCCCCCTTGTAACTCTACAGTTAAAATTGATAAGAAAAACAGGAGAAAGTCAAAATCAAAGGAGGAAATGGTTGGAAGGAGGAGGAAATTAGGTGTCAAAATAAAAAATATGTGTAAACTACCTCTCTTGACATGACGACATTTCCAGGTGAGGGCTATAATGAGTGGGGGGAGTGCTGTCCTGACCTCCTGACCTCGGGACGACGATTGTGGTGGTGAGCTGACTCTGGCACTGGACAAGCCTCCTTCCTTGGCTTCCTAACTAGCACTAGTTCTCTCTTCTTTTCCTTTCCAGTCTCTCCACTCAGCTACCTATATACTACTCCTATGTACCTATAGCCCCCACCAAAACCCATTTATTTATATCCCCATATACATACACCATACACTTATATCCTCACTTCCTCTCCTATAGCACACTTTCTCCGTTCCTTACTGATATGAGGAAGTGTGCGCCGATATGCTACAACTATCTAGTCTACTGTAGAAACTATCTCTTTATATGTATATGTGCTAAATACATATGCCCATGACTTGTTTCTCTCTCTCTCTCTCTCTATGCAACTCTCGGTAAGGATTCGGTGACAGTGGGTTGGTCTGTGCATGGCCCGTTCTTTGCTCGTAAAACCCATTCGGATTCCGACAACTCGGAATCTTCTCTCGTGGAACAGAAAACCATAGCACATGCAGTCTACTACTACTTGCTACCAAATACAAGCCTCTTGCTTGCTCTCTCTTACTCACACTTTCACTCTGTGGCTATAGTCAAGAAAGAAAAGATGTGCCATAGGATCTATAACTATTTCTCTGCTCTTCTATAAATGCAGGATGCCTCTATAGCCATCAGATCATAGTTTTTACATTCTGCTACTCCTCGTACACACAGCAGAGTTAGGAATTAGACTCTCACTCTGTATGCCATCGCCTGCTGGCCTGCCTGGCTCAGCTCATGGGATGCTCATTCCGAGCTAGCTCACTTCCAGTCCTCTTTCTTTCACTTTCTCTCGTTACATACAGATACATGCACAACATAGTGTTCCAATACACTATTATCTACTTCTTATACTCATGTAACCGTCTAACAATACTCAACAACTCCCGATCAATGTTACTATGTTCAGGGAACCCACTTTCTCATGTACCCGCTTCATTACACCCACAAACAATCTACCGTAGATTGCACCACTGGAATCATCCTCCAAAACATTTTTTCCCCTTTATCAACTGCATTTTCTTTGTTGTGTAAATGGAAAATCAATGCGTTTCTATATTTTCAAGACCCATGTTTTTGAAAAGAATGGTAGCAATTTTTCCATTATATCTATAGAGGTACCATGAAGATTTTGACACAAAAGACCAACAAAACAACAGTACATCTGCAGTTACAATGTTATATTTTAATTTGAAGTAAATATATATGCAAATGACAGTGAAATGAGAAATTTTATTTTAGCATGAGTTTTCGTTATACTTTGGATTTTTGAGATAGGTAGGTGCCTAAATAGATGTAAGCTGGGAGGATTCATAATTGTCACCCTGTACAGCAACTATATTATTCTTACAAACTCACTCACAGACATAGTTTACACATTACGACTACGTACGACTTCCCTTTCACTCTCTACAGATACATACACATACATATTTGTCCTTATCAACAAGGGGGGCCAAACCAAACTAAATTCCATGATACTTACATGTACTTTCATGACAAATGTACCATATTTTTACATATTTTTAGTGGTACATATTTTCAGATATATGCATAAGTATGTGACATATTTATACTGCCAATTCCAAATAATTTACATCTGATAAACCAATATTTTAATATCAGGATTACGATGACTTTTGTCTAGCTACTTATGTACATTCGGAAAAATAACTACAGAAGAATACAACCTGCTACTGTAACTTAACTTGGATAAGCGTAAAGAAACATTGCCTGTCCTGTAATATGATGACCATTATGATTTTTTCTAATGCAAATTGACTTTCATCTGATTAGTTAACAGCTAATTATACCTATGGTCGATGCACGTTTTTTAATACTTAACCATATTACAAATATCACTGCAATCAATGCAATTTTTCCACGTTTTCAGTGCGCCTGCGCAGTGATGTTTTTGTTACATATATTTTTAATTCTCTAAGGTTGTAATTGTGCATTAATGATCATGAAAATATTATAGGATATATTCAGTCCCTCAAATCAAAGCAAAATGATGTAACAGGAGAATTGATTCCTCCTGTGCCACAATTAGCCCATACTAAAGGCGTCTTCTTAAAATTAATCCATTGTGGCTTTTGGATTCGATTCCTTGCGTGGTATTAATAAAATAATATACAGAATTGAACCTTAATTAGATATCTTTGCTACAACCGTCCTTTTCCTTGATTCGATCTGAATGTTAGCAACTTACAAATTTTATGAATTCTTGAGAATATTATATATGGCTATTATATGTGGCTACTATTCAGTTGCCTAATATGATAAAAATATCTAATAATAATGCGACATAAACCATACATAACTGTTATTTATCTGTAATATTATTTATTCGTATAATAATACTTTGTGGCAATAATTATTTAACAGCTATCAAGCAAAGGTAATTAACAATTCACAGGTTTATATTATTATTCTGTTATGTGCCATAATTCTCTAAACACTTAAATCAGTTTAACGGTAATAAGTAACTTTGTGTAGTGTGTTAGAAGTTCCATTATGATTGTTAGTGGAGTCGGAATGAAAAAGAGGACGTCTCTTCACTTTCCCAGTAGAATCTGCTCAAAGATAGTAATGGGCATTCACTGTTAATTGGTGAACTCACTTTAGAGCTTATTTTATCTGTGGCCTCGAACAGTCATGACTGGAGATGTTCATGCGGGTATCTATCTAAAAAGCTATCCTACAGTGAAACTAAGTGAAATAGCCTAGATGTTTATATATTCCACAACTTGTATTCTCTGGGTGAACTCTGTTACGGATTTATTTCTACATGTAGCTAATAGAATTCGAAGTTCCTGAGTGTAGCTACTATATCCACCTGGTTAGGTAAAAGTAAATAGTAACTAGATGCATTATAGTAAAAGTAGTACCTAGTAGTAGTGTGCGTGGCCTGGTTTGGACTACTATTGTGCCTACTTGCATATTGTTGCCGTGTAGCAGAAGAAAGAAAGTAGTTAGAATGTCCTGTCTCCTCTCCCCATTTACACAGGAATACAGATGAAACAAGAGTGAGAAAGAGAGACAGACGTTCAATAATACAACAGCTAGAAAAGTGAAAGCAAGCTACATAAAATTTAAATCTATACTAATATTGTAAGCATTAGACATAAAACATTCTCTATGTCCCTACACACACACACATTCGCTCCAGTTTTCACTCTTCTCTCTCTCGCTCTCCACAACAGTTCAGTCTTGCTCACTGCGATCAAATGTGGACCTGTTTCTCTCTTTCTCACTCTTTACTTCGTTTCCCTCGGCTGACACACATTCCGTCCGACTAAGGAATATCTGTACAAGTGCAGTGTACAGAGTTATTATACGTATTTAGTAGCCATGTTTATAAATACTACATACATAGTAACTCCATATATACACATCAGACATGTTATACCATCACAGAAGAACAAGAACGGTCCATAGAGCTCTACCCACTGACACTATGGAACTATTTTACTCCCGCTACACATAAATAGAAAAGAAAAAAAGGGAAGCATGCAAACCTAGGATCTACTATAGTCTTAAAGTAGTCAACTACATACTTATACAACGTGCCGTATTTACAACATTCATTTCCACACAAAACTTGACTTCAGATACACATTAATTAATTTAGTACTTAATTTCCAAGATAAGTAACATTTATTAAGGATTTATATAATATTATCAAACATTACATTATAAACCAAACATTTGCGAATTAGCAGATAGAAGGCAACAGAGTTATCTGCAAAATTATTAAATGACGATAATTTAGTCAATTGCTATTAGTAAGAACGGGGTTGAATCTAAATATGTAAAAATGTTTTGACGAAAGTTTCTATTTTGATGCGGTGTGAAGGTTAAGGACTAATATGCAAAAAGTAAAAAATGTGACCCACAAATCTTTCCTCAAGAAGGACGTTGTATTTAAGTGCTGTAATACCACAGAAACACATTATGAAACTACTTGCTGATGTATGTGTACTCGATCGGTAGAAACGATGACACGTAAATCTAGCAGATAATTGTAAATAAAGCATAGAAATAATTAAAATTCCTCTTCTGTTTTAGACGAGAGCGCAGAAACTGTTTTTCAAAAGGCAAAATTCCATTTTTTTGATTTTCTTTCCGTTGAAATTCTATTTTCTAGAGATTTCAATGGAAAATACACAGGGGTGAAGTTAGGAAAATACGGTAGCTATATTTGTGCGTTTAAAGGAGAATAGGGAAGAAAAGGGGATTGTATTTGAGTGTAGTGTATAGTTTGTATGTATGTATACATAGTTTCTGGTGGTTATATACTTAGTTGTATGAGGAGAGAGAGAAAGAGAGATGAAGAGAAAGTGGGGAGAGAGTTCTATCCAGAGTTTGTGAGTGGAGGAGGACGAAGAAAGTGAAGAGCCGAATTTGGCCGAGCTCAGTGAGTTGTGTCCTCCTCTGCTGGCTTCGTTTGGTTTGGCACACTATGTACGGTGCTATTCTGGCCTGCTATATAGTCTGACTTGAATTGGTTTGGTAGGGAGGGAGACCTGAAGATCTGGAAGCGTTTGATCTGATGAGCATTACCACCCACTCCTTATTTCAGCATGAGCCTCAGTTCGATTGACCTGATTTCTGAGTTTCTCTATACAAACGAAGGCCAGGACGCTATAGGATATTCTAGCTCATCTTCCCTATATGCGTCATGTACTCCCGCCTCTTTTATAAATATACTAGGGAGCTAAGAGTACCTAAAGCTAACCTAGATACATTAGACCTTGCACAGGATACATAGGTAGACATACCTTCTAAATTCACTCAGCTTTCTCTAAGTGTGAACCTGCTATACGAACTACTTTCTATTATTACTAACTTTTCTATGTAGCATGCATAGGGATAATAAATATACTCTTCCTCGTCTTTCATACTTTCTATAATAACTCTTATGTAACTCTCTCTCTTTTCCTATATAGACAAATATAATAAGTATATTTGCATTATATATAGCTATTACCTAGAGGTATACTATTTGTATGTGACTATACTACTACTACATTACATGTGTACGTACATAGACAGGAAAATAGAGAACACCCACCACTATCTTTCTGTACACATCTTATTAGTAGACAGAGTCCTTCTTCCTTTCTCTTTCTTCTACTTACACGACTCGCCGTTGCTTGCTCCATACTCAGAAAAAGCTTTCTAAGCGCAAATTTCTTATTTTGGCCAACTCTCACTTGGCTCTTGTTGGTGACTGTGAGTAACGCAGGGACGTTAGTCACTTATAACGTTTTTATAATACTTATTATCAATGTAACACAATAAATTGCTACGCAGATACTACCTACTACTACTCGCACTTACTTTCTCCCATAATAAACGCACCGGAAAACAATGCAAGCCAGAAGCCCTCCCTCCTACTACAATATTCATGTGTACACATGTAGAGATGCGTGCGAGGAAATGCGTACTTTTCCACTTGTATGTACTAGACGTAGTTGTTATCGGAGTAGTAGGAAGTAGTTCTATGGGCACAGTGAAATGAGCTCTTTTATGTGCGTACAACGACTTTCCTCCTCCGAAAGCTCTACGAATGTGCACAATGACATAAACATGTTTTTCTAATATTTACGTTCTATTTACGACTAGAGTTAGAGTTACACAGTTGAAAGAGCTACCGTCTCTACTCTACTCTCCCTCTTTTCATTGTTTCAACTCTGTAGATATAGCTGCCTGCCAAGCCATTTCACTTACACTTCCTCTCTCCTCCTTCACACACTAATTCAATCAACACAAAGCGTGGCACACTTCACTAACAAAACTTACTTCCTACCAGCCAACATTCTACTTTTTACGTATCACTTCTTCTTCTCTGCTCTCCATACACACCGATTTACCCTCTTACAGACACTATTCAACATCCTCTCTATTATACATTATTTCTCTATTATACTAATAATAAGGATCTGTACTTTTTCTATTACCTATACTAATAATAAGGAACTGCTTACAAGAATCTGTAATAATATGAAGATATAGAAATAATTTACTAGTGGTTAATTTTAACGCACAGTTCCTAAGTAAAGTCAAAAAGTAAAGTATTATTAAATATTTAACTAATTATTTTTTTTTGGCAAAATGTGTTTTATTACATCACGGAAGTAGGATTTTTTTAAACACTTTGAACTGTAAAATTGGCAGACACAATCTAATAGATTGGCTGATAGATTTAGTTAATTCACGGCAAAATTGTTAAGTTGCTGATATCGATTTCAATGTGAGTGCTAAGTAAATAATGCAAATGAAACGGACATTGTTAAGTAATAGCCTTTGCAAGATTTTGTGTACATTAGTGTCATGTCTTATCTGATCATGACGAATGAATATGTTAGCATGATAATAAGTATGTAAAAAATCATAAATTGAGACGACAGAATGGAAAAATTACACCCAGCGCAGTCAAAGATTTTTGATAACCTAAATAAAAATAGCACTCCCCTTCCATATCAAACACTCGACGGTTTCAATTTGACCACCCTAGTTATATTATAGTACCTACCTATTTAATAATTGTAAAATGTCACTATTATAAGATCACTAGAGCAAAATTCTAGATGTTATATAGTCTATCATATTGTTATGTTTGTATTTAACATATTTTCAAGAATCTCAGAAACATAAAATAGATATTATCAAAGAAAAGTTAAAGCAGGCCCTTTAATACAAAATGGCGATTATATTTTACATCTCGGGTTTACAATTATTTAAAGAAAGGATAAGCAGGCAAAATAAAACTCAAAATAAGCAGGCAAAAAAGCTCCAAAAAACCTCGTAGGCTTAAATACATAGGGGGCAAATAAGCAAAATAAGCACTAAAAACCTCGTAGGCTTTAATACATTTTCCCCCCCTCTCTTTAACACTTCCATTATCAACATAATGTTTAAACAATTG
The DNA here is from genome assembly GCA_019776505.1 of Tomocerus nigrus. NCBI lineage: Eukaryota > Metazoa > Arthropoda > Collembola > Entomobryomorpha > Tomoceridae > Tomocerus > Tomocerus nigrus. The sequence continues at coordinate 16,018 of JABASI010000036.1, read as the reverse complement.
ATTATTATACCGGTCTGTTTCCAATTCTGTTTCGGTAGATCATTTGTTCATACCATAAAGACATCTTGAACATTCCAATTTCTATTATTGTCAGACCTGACGAAGACGCCCGTGGGTGTCGAAAGCTTGACTTCTTTAATTTCCAGTAAAAATAAAAATGTTTTCATCGAGACTCTTAAATATTTTGTCTTGAAATAACTGGCAAGGATGGAAAGGTCTAAACTCTTAATTATGTTAATAGTAGTTGGAGTCATCAGGAAAATTTCGTTCTATTCCCTTGAGTGGCTTGTTCTTAAGGTTTTTGGTTATTGTCGGGTGAAAGTACATAGTAGTAAAGATTATAGGTAGTAAGTAGGTGGATAAGTTTTTGGATGAGGACTCGAGTGAGTTAAAGCGATATAAAATGATAATAGTTGTGTAGATAGGTGATATAAAAGAGAGTGGTAAGTAGGCGAAGAAGAAGTCTGTGTATTTCTTTGGGTGTGTAGTGAGGAAAGAAAACAGTGATACTATTATATACATTTAGGTTGAAGAATAATAGTAGAGGAGGAGGAGGAGGAGAAAGTTGTAGTAGTAGTAGTCGTCGTAGTAAGTAGTAGATGTCTAAGTAGAGAGAGAGAGAGAGAGAGAGAGAGAGAGAGAGAGAGAGAGAGAGTAAGAATGTGGAATGGGATCTCAGTGGGACGAGATAAAGAAAGAGAGAATCTCCAGGCTGTTTTATTTGGTGACCCAGCTAAAGAAGGAAAGCTAAGCTAAGGGAAGCATCAGTTTTTAGATTTTTCTTTTTTCCTTTGTGACTGAGCTGAAGTGAAGGAGTGGAGAAAGAAGAGAAACTGAACTGAACTGGGTTGAGTCACTCACTGAAGAAAGAAAAGTGAAAGTATATGGATAGACTAAAGCAACGGACAAGGAGGCAGGGCAGGAAAAGAAAGGAATGTGGATAGCTCCTTTGTAGTCCAACTTTCCGTGTAGCCAACCCAAGTAAGGAAGAAGGGATAGATGAGGGAAGCCAAGAAGAGAAAGTAGCGTAACAGAACAGAGTGAACCCTTGACAGAGCGAGATGCCCGGCTATATATGTACATGCTCTGCTCCTATGTCAGTTCTGCCCGCTTGGCCTAAGGTTGTGCTACCTTAGTACTTTCTCTCTCTCTCTCTCTCTCTCTGTCCTGTCTTTTCTCCTTTAGTTTGATCTGCCTTGGCTTCCCTTTCCTTGCCTTGGCTCTCTTTCTCCCTTACTTTCACTCTGTAGCACTCTGTGGAGTTCACTTGAAGTAGGACACGCTATGTCTACACTCTCCCCCTAATATTTATCTTATACTTACTAGATATATTTTATGTATGTATGTGATCTCTGTGTGTATATATAGATATGTGTAGGAGAGAGAGAGAGATGAGAGGAAAAAGGAAGGCAGAACAAGATGGAAGAACCGAACACGTTTTCTTCTCAAGCAAAGAACAACAGTCAAATCTCTTTTCTCCTTTGTCACTTTCCAGTGTGCATTTTACTGGAAGCACAATGTATCTGTGTGAGTCAGTTAGTATATTATATACATAGCCTCCACTTATTCTTCCTCCCGTCTCACTCTCCCTTTCACAATTTTTCTCCTCCTACTTATATATTCTCCGTCTAAACGGATTTTATATTTATACAGAGCATCTAAATCTCAAGCCCCCTACTTATGTTAGATAGAGGTAGCATTTGCATTTGAATAAGGATTCAAAACAGACATTACATCGCCCTACTGTGTAATATTACCTAATCAAATGAAATACATAACATAGAATATGTAGTACAAGGATATATAGAAACTATAAATACTTTTTCCCATCCTCAAAAATTCACTGCTGAGATATTGTATACTACATAGAAGGAGAAAATAGTTATAGGTATTTAGATACCAAGGTAAAGAGACACAGTAGATTAGCATAGCTATAAAGTTAATGCATTCTCTAATAGAATGTTGGTGGAGCTTTTTGTAAATTGATGTTCTTAGTTTGGAGCAATAAACGGAGGAGAAAGCAACATAGTTAACTATATATCATTGCTTAGCTTTTTCCAATTTCACGAGGAGCCGTTGCCGTTCTCACTCAGTAGCCACTACACTGTGACCGTAATTGATAAAATCTAATGTGTTTCTATTGAAAAAAACCTCAATGCTGACATTAGTAGGCTCTTTTCTAAGGGGAGAGTGTAGTTGGGGAGGTTTTGAGCCTTTTGCCTCCTTTCTCGATCCAATCAATGGCTTCTTAAGTGAAAGGAAAAGATATTAGGAGGTTTCGTATGTAAATACAGTGTCCTTATATAAATAATATGTGAAACGTGATGTAGACAGATATGATTTGGTTATGAAGAGAGAGACAGTTGTCTGGACGGGATTGGGATGTCAACTCAAGTCATTCTAATGTAATGTGATGTAATGTAACTAAATAACTTTCCTTTCATTCATGGCAAGTCGCGACTTTTGAAATTATGCTAACTTTGATGGAGATACGCATGGTGGGTAGTTATGTACTCTTTAGCTCACGTTCTAATAAATCTTTCTTTCTAATAGGAGACAGAGGTAGATGTTGAGTCTCCGAGAGAGAGCAAGGGAGAGGAGAACCATAAAAGTAGACATGAGTGCTGGATCTAATGAAAAGAGTGAAGCTGAGTGTATTTGTAAGTCAACTGACATTACGCATTAGAGATAGAGATTATATGTAGTATGTTGGCTACTTATAACTGGAGTGACTATGTATAAGGGACGTGAGTATGCAAATGTGTGCTATGAAAGAGAAAGTATGTGAATGAAAGAAAGTGTGCTTCCGATAAGCTGATAAAGTTGTGTCAGTAACTTAACTTGCCCTTTCATTTACTCTGTCTCTTATATGTTCAGATACTTAATATAATAATGTTTTCTCTACATATATACATATTTGTGTATAGTCGTCGTCGTCGTCGTCGTGGGTTTGGTAAAATAAAGATGAAGGAATGGATGAGGGGGGAAGTAGGATCTATGCAAGCAAGTATCTTGATCCTTTCCACTTTCTCCAGAATTAAGTGCTCAATTCTCTATCGATAAACTTTTGCTCAGCTCGGCTCTAAAAATATCAGATCAGGTTTCCGAGGCTTTTCTAGGATTTATGATTTACTCTTCTTCCTCACTGGGCGGCTGAACACTGTGCATGTAGTAAGTAGTAGAGGGGCAAGGATTTCGACTCTCTCTCTCTCTGTGTACGTACAGTAAATACATTGGCTACTCTGTCTCTGCACAAGAAGGGAAATAAGAATAGTGGAAAATAGTCATATTTTAGTAATAGTAGTCACAGCCTCATTGTGTTCTCAGTGGAAACAAGTCTATGAAAGGGGGAGAAAAAGCTCAAGTCAGAATTGTGGAATGAAATGAGCCAAAAACAATGGCCCCCATCCTATCCACTACTGCGACTACTACCCACTAGTAAGTATGTAAGTAGCAAAGGCTAAATGCTCCCATATTATATATACACGTACACTACTGTACTATTAGCGTACAGCAACTAGCACCGACCAACTTTCTCTCTGTCTATGCATTAGAGAAAGTCCTTTATATAGAAAAGTATGTAGAACTAAATAGATTGCTAGAGGATTGGATAGTCTCCTTTCTCTTTAGGTTACGTGCTTTAAGAGAATGTGCATGTACTGCATACTTAGAGCATTTACTAGTGACTTATAAGATATTTTGTGAACTATAGTAAATAAGGATATAATCTACGGGGTAGCTAGTAGTAGGAGAGAGTCACTAGTTAGCAATAGTAGAGGAGTAGTGTGACTAGAGAAAGTCGAAAGAGGAGAAAGCACAATATAGTTGCATAATAAATCTTTTATTTCAATTTCTTTGGGTGGCAGTCGACAGCTTTTAGTTTGCTCTTAACTGCCAGGCAACTGGCAGCACTAGAGTGATAGTGGCACCTACACCATTTAAATCCATTTAAAACTTTTCCTATCCCCTCGTCTCCACCACGGAGACCTTATCTACTTTATTACATTACATATATTACATTACATTCTCTAGGCTAACATCCCTTCCCATGCCACTTCACTTGACTTCAGTTTACTCACTTCCTTCCAGCTTTCTCCTCCCTTTCTCTCTTCCCCTTCTCTCTCTCTCTCTCTCTCTCTCGCTCTCTCTCCTATTTAGACATGTACATAATATCTTTTTACTACATTACATACAACTTATAGGAGATCTTGCACCAGACAGATTCTATGCATTCCATGCATTAGGGATTCTATAGAGAAATGTCCTTTTTATACTCGTACTATTTATTAGATTATAATGGGAATGCATTGGAGTCGCATTTGAGGCATTAGTCTCTATATTATGTGTGTAGTTAGTAGTAGCTGACATGCCAATGAGTTAATAGCTACCTACTACCTATACGTACATAAGAAAGCAGGAGACTGACGATAAATGTCTGACGATAAATGTAAATAACCAATCCCCTTTCATTGTATATTTTCCATTCTAGAGAAAATTGTTCAGTCACAACTTCCATACTCTCTCACTTTACATTTCTTTCATTTCCAATCAACTATGACTATGTATCTTTAAGGCACCCTCCTCATACCTCTTCACCAGAGAGCCACTTAAAGAAACTTCTGTTTACTTGGGTTGTGCTGGATGGGAACGTGTGCGTGAGTTGCGTAGAAGAAAGCCAAGAACATAGACATAAATGTAGAAGAACCTAATATACTGGTACTACTTACTACATTCACTCGATCCTCTTGTGAGAAAATCCTTCTATGTACTTAGCAGTCTTCATCTGTGTCTCACTTTCTCTCTCTCTCTTTCTCCCTCTTCCAATAATAGACTAGAAAAAATTAGTGTACTACTCTTACCTCTTCTCTTGACTAAGTAATTGAACAAAAGAGACAATAGGGATACACATTTGTAGTAGTGAGACATGTTTGACCTCCATCTCCCCTTTTATTCTCTTGTCTTTGTGATTCTACAGAATATGCCATGACATAATAGAGTGCAAGTTCTCGAAATTGGTTTACACTCCTATTTATCTCTTTGGAAAACACATTTCCCTTAGAAAGGTAGATAAACTACGCTTCGTAGATTTTTTTGTGTCTATTGTACTATTAGAATGCGAATTGTAATTCTTTTATTCTTTGTAAATGATTCTTGTAGTATTTTAAGTGCTATTTTAAAAGTAGGAGTAGAGTAATAATAAGTAAGTGTAGGGGGAGGGGGGAAGAGAATGACATGTTAGATAATAATAGTTTGATTACATTATTAATAGGATTCTAATGTAAAAGAGGGGGAGTAGGATAATCTAGTACATATGTAAAGCTTATTTCAAGACTAGGTTATTGTATGTGCATAAATTAGAGAGAAAGTGGGGAAAGGAGTCTGGCGAGAGAAAGCGGAGCTTCATCAATGTTATCTAAAGTGAGGATAGGAGAAGAGTAGCAGGAGAAAGTCTTAGTTTCAATCTATAGTAGAGTGAGGTTGGAGGAGAAGGGGCGGATAATATATTGTAGTAAACGAAGTTGTAGTAGTATGTAGTAGGATCCGAGTCTAAATGCCGAAATGTTGGGGCTGTGTTGAAAAGAAGATTTTTGGGAAGGCAACATTGAGGCTATAGAGTTGACAAAGAAAATGAGAATAGTTAGAAGAAGGGGGAGAGAGGGCTTAATATTTCTACTCTTATGCTCTTATCACTTTAATAGAGAGAAGTAGAGTAGGAGAGAGAGAGAGAGAGAGAGTATTGCTGTCATCTCTGTCTCTTTCTTCTTATTCTAACTATCTACATAGGAGGAGAAAGTTTAGAAAGAATTTTCTTCGTTTTCTAATGTCGGATCTGCTAATGTTCCAAATGACTCTCTACATCCTCCTCCTCCTACTCTTCTAGTCTACTAGCTATCTACTAGTTGAGAAAAATAAACTTTTCCTACACACAATCTAGGGATAGTAGGAAATAATGATATCCCTGCCTCTCTTCGCCTCCCTCCCAGTCTCAACTCTCAACTGAACTGATCTAAGTAAGTGAGTGAGTCGGAGAGAACAGATTCCGCGTGTGCTCATTTCCCCTTTATAAGGTGTAATAGAATGTTCAATATGGCAGTGCTCGGCTATTTAGTATCATCCTTCCCTTCATACTCCTATTGATATTGATGGCTAATGTCCCTTTTCTCTTGTCGACTTTCTCATGTTAGCAAATGTTATGTCAAGCACCAATGTTTTCAGATTTTACTAAGCATCAGCATCAATGTCTATCTATCTCTTTTCCTTTTCTATAATAGCCAATACGAACTACCTACTAGAACTTTTCTACATGTCTACTGCTCAAACAGATATATAGTATACCTAAATTCCATCTAATAATAATAATAATAATATCTATATCTATCTATCGAAACAATCCCTACACCTCTATGTATTACATCCGTGTCCTACAAAACCTCACGGCTCTAGGCTACCATGCACAAACTACTATTATGGATAGCTTGCTCTCTAGCTCCAATACATGCCATTTCAACCCATCTATATGCCATGCACAACACAAAGTGATTTTTCTAACAACCTGACGCCTCTCTCCCTTTATGCGTTATGCACACAACATCTGCTTGCTAACTTTTCTCTCTTGGCCACACTAAAAGCTAAAGTAAAAACTAGCCACTAAATGCACAACCTTTCTCATATTTTCCATTACCACACAACAATTTCACTATTCTTCCTTTTTTCAACCATACTCATATGTAGAAGAGAAAACGAAAGCTTTTTTTAAACCTCCGCCTTCAGGTTGAAGCTTTACCGCAGAAATGGCAAGAATCTAACATATTTCTTGTGTTTTCACCAAAGCACACGCAGATAAATGTCGTACATTCCTACTTTTTTCGTAATTCAAATCAAGGACGATGATATTTTGATAGGAAAATATATATTCCATGGTATCATCTTGCATAAATGAGTTTCCAGTGGCTAAATCCCGTTTTTTTTAGAGGATTGCGAATAAAAAATCATTTGATAAATGATTTGTGATGATGGAAGCAACGCTGTAGATTTTTAGTCAAACGTTCCCGTACACCAGCGACAGTTCTGGGAGAAAGTGAAACTAGGACGTGAAAGTGGGTTTGAAGAAAGAAGATTTCAGGACGCAAGATGGTTCCGGATTATGGGAGGGATCGGTTAACGCCTTTCTCCTTTCCTCTCTCTCTCTCTCTTCTTACCCATTATCCATTGGATATGACACCTTCCATTAGATTCTAAATGTTTTCCCTCTACTACACTCTTTTTCTAAGGACTCCATTTTTAGTATTCTTAATGCACCCTAGCGAAAATATCAAATCTGTTATTATTTTAGACAGCTACAATCCACTTTATATTTTTATAAACCTTATCTGTCTGCTTATTTTTCTTTCTTTACGGTTATTTTTCGGCTATAAATATATTAACTAAATAGTTGGGCTTTTAAAAGCTAAATTGCTGTTTCAAATGTATCAACGTCATGTCAGCACTTGCCTTAGCATAAGATAACATCTAAATAGAAACGTACTTTGCCACTTACGTGCTTCACTCTCTCACTCTCTGGAGAAAACACATCATGCAACACACATCCGAACATTACTTCATCACATCATTATCTTTGAATTGACATCCTATTCATCTCAACTACATTTTCCAACTCTCATAGTGCAAATATTTACCTTTCCTTCACGTACATCTCTTCTTTAATGCATAAATAAAACTTTATGGCCATAGCCCTTCTCCCAAACTCAAAACTATCAATTATTATTTTTTAGATTCTTTACTGCTCTAGATTAAACATTAGATTAGATTAAACACTAGATTAAATTCTCTTTTTTTTATCGTCCCTCAGTGAAGACATTTTCAGGTTAATGTAAGTTGCGCTTTACTTCCTGGCCTTCATAACTTCAACTATAAATCTTCTAGATAACACATCCATTAACAATGCGGAGTAAGGTCGTTCAAAGAAACTTTTCTTGTCTAAGTACTGTAGGATGTTTCCGCAATTTTACCTGAGGCGATGAGAATAATTTAATAGATCTGAATATGGTGTAATAAAAATCAGGATTAGTGCCGTTTTATTACGTTGTACAAATTGTACTCATGTACAACATTTATTCGACATTCTCAGCAGTATAAATGTCACTGACATTTTCAATAATTACACATATTTCACATAATATTATTATTATGCTGTATCATTATGGAGTTTACATACATTCTTTAGACGATTTTCCTACCGAGACATAAAATACCCCAAATGCGTATCCTTATAGAATAATAAGTGATATTACTTTATACGATTTTACACATAACGCAACAGTACTTAACACTTAAATCTAGACTTTTTTCCCAATTAATGACACTTATTTGCACTACTACATAATAATGCTTAAATCCCAAGAAATTGCTTTGAAACAAATAGGATATACAATAAAAATACTGATTATCATAAGTAAAATTACCGGTATGTCCTACCTATCATCTACTCAGATCAAGTGAATTCAAGTGCGAAGAAATTGTTGGAAATATTTTAAGTGAATTAACATTGGCAAATAGTTTTGTACGACTCAACATAAATATTATTTTATACGTAACACCAACGAATACTTGTCTTTATATTTCGCAAAAAAAATCATGACTTTTAAAAAGGTAACTCATTTATTTTTTGATAGAAAAACATTTGTTTGAGTCGATCCCTCAGTTTATTAACGATTAATGCTACACAAGTAAACAAAAGAAATAAATAGATTAATTGAGATTATTTTAGAACATAGGTACAGCTGGAAGGAAATATTTTTCCACAATTAAAAACTAGGATAATTTGTTGATTTTAAAGCAAACACATTTTTGTCAAGCTTATCACAAAATTCTTGACTTGGATTACCATGAAAAGTCATAAATTTCTTCTAGTAAATTAATGGGAACTAAAAATTCCTTTGTGTACTGGTACATAAGGGAAACAGCAGCGAATAATGGTAGTCGTAATATTGTAACGTATAATGTACAGGTGAATTTACAAAGTTTCAACTTTACAACAGTGCAAACAGCATACATTTAATTACAATTTAGCTGATGACTAGAAAGAACATAACACAGTACTAGCAAAGCATTTTTTACTTTTCAACAATTAATACTTTTATTAGGTAATTAGTCCATTTTGACTTATATATTATTATGTGTTAAGTAATAGATAGATAGCTACTTATAGAGTATATAACATTTCTAAAGCAATTGAACGTGTATACAGTTCATGGCATTGATTACCTACATCACAACATTCAAGTCACACTTGCCAATTACGGTGACGATTTAATTTGCAATAATATTTTGCAATTTATTCGATTTATATTCACATATTCTTTTTATCATTTTGAAGCAAGTTTAAAATAAGTGCAATTGTGTTAATTTTTAGTAGTCCAGCAATTTTTATTTGAAATATTTGTCAGTTTTCTATGTGCATCAAGGAAGTAATTATTATAATTATAACTGATTACTTTAGGGTGCAATTTACAATTTGTTAAAATGGGAAAAGGAATGCAGTATTTTGTCAATTATTATTTAATGTGGTTGAACTTTAATCAAAGTTCATCTAGACAGATTCTTGTGGAAAGTTATCGTACGAATTATGCTTATGCCTTTGTGTAATGTTGCTAATTAGGAGATTAAAAATGGTGATGGGGTCATTGAGTGGGAGCATTATTTCGTTGAAAACAGTCTAGATGTAGCAGTAACTGTAATTAATATGCAATTGTGGTGAAAGGAAAATGTCTAGTTGATTGCCAGATAAATTAGAACAATAGTTGGTGCTAGTAAGTTGGGGGAAATGAATGTTGAAAGTGCGCATCTGGTTTTAGGTAATGGAAATGGGAGAAAAGAACAGCTCGCAGCTAGCAAATGCTTGGATATTGCTCTACTTAGAAACAGTATCTGTAATAGAAGTAAATGAAGAATGCAGAGATAAGATTGTGGGCTGCCAAGCTAACAAATCGTTATTTTTACGAGTGTATGTACTGGAGGCTGACGATATAGAAAATGAAAAATTAGTTCAGGCTCTTATCATACACAGCTCGAAATTATGGTTGTGCCTTCCGCAAAACTATCCACACATTGAACTGACTTGTGTATATATGTGCACACATTTACACAGAAATACACATATATAAGGCCATGCATACTTTCCTACTTAGATTTCACTATATATAATATTACATTACTTTGCATATCCCTTTCGACAAGGACTTTTATCTCATTTTACTTGCTTAGACGAGTTTCTGTGCCCATGATCAACTTCTACATAATTTTCCAATTCCCTCGATTTTTCCCAACTTTCCTTTCCTCATTCCCATCCATAGGGCAGGAGGAGAAAAAACTCAATTTCATAGTTATTTAAAAGAAAATAGGGCTAGAGTCAGTTTCTGGGCTCCCTTTTGAATGCTAAATATTTTGAGGAAAACTGAAATGCAAAGTTAGAAAATGACTAAGAAAAGTCAAGTGAGTGAAATGGGCAGAATTGTTTTTCAGGCACAATTTATGATTTTAATTTCCGACATGCTCCAGGTTCTCCTCTTTTGACTTTTAAAACAAAACCATGCTGAATGTTTTGATGTTGAATGAGTGAAGTTGGGGAATGGGGAACAGAACTTGACACAAGCTTTCCTTTCATTTATACATGCACAAGTTCAGCAAGTCAAGAAATGCTTTGGATGGAAATGGGAAAACTAATTGGACGAATGTTGACTCTCATTTTAAATTAATGCTACTATATATGAACAAGAGCAATTGTAAATAAAGACATGTAGGGAACTGATTAATCTGAAATCTCACACAAGAATAGAACAGTTTAGGAGGTTGAATAAGAAATGTCTATCTGCATTCCTTCACTAAATAATTGACAGAGATATAGAGGGGGAAAATGTAGATCAAGCCTTCTATTTGCCTTTGCGGTCCCTATGATTCATTTAGATCTCGCATAAATAATTGATAATTCCCTTCTCCGCGTGAAATAGGCAGAAAACAAATGGTAATGTAATTGCAGATGAATAATCACCATTAATATTTTATAATGAGGGCAAGTAGTCAGTGAAAAGCGAGTCACGAAGCTCCTGTTGTCGTATTTCACACTTATTTATGCCTTCTTTGCACGACAGCCCAATTCTCCATCCTCCGCTCGCCTTCCCAACTTCCCTTTAATCTTTACTACTCCTAATTATGCCTCTGAATAGAGCACATGCATTTCCTAGTTTTTTTTAAAACTATAATGTCTATCCTATTACACAGTTCATACACAGGGTATTATGGCCTACTTATATTTTTATACGAAATGCGAACTCTTATCCATTTTATTAAATGATCTAACTTTTCTTTTAATGTTTACTTTAATATCTCCGTAATTACGTTAAATAAATGCGGAAGAAACACAAATTAATTAAATCAACGGGGATAGCTGGAACATTCTCTCACATATCGTCAGGCGTACGTACAGCGATAGTCGACAATGACTTTGCGAAAATTTGGGAAAAGTATAAAATGAGACAAGTTTTGCGAATTTATAATCAGTATGTAGAAAACTAGCAAAACTCTTTTCGGCTGTAGTTTTTTTCCTAGTAGTTGGATTTTCGACACTATAAAGTATGATAGCTGTAGTTATCTGTAGATTTCTTTGTCAATTTTATTAATAGTTTTTGATTTACGAATTGTGTTACGAGGTAGCCTTACTTTTTGAAAACTTGTACAGTTTTGTATGAACAGTCAAGTATAAATATTGTTATTTTAATTTAATTTTAATGCGCTGGGTTATTTTTTTCAGTTAATCATTTCAAGGTTATAATAATCCTACTTCCCTAATTAAATATTTTAGTTCAACGCATATCGTCAAGTATCACGATTCATTTTTTCACTTCAACTTTAAGTTTCCCTTCTTTTTTAGGTGATCACTACATATTATTTAGTATACATTTATTAGTAGAGTCATTCATACTTGTATTTATAGTAATTGTAAATATTTAGTATGATTTGAATTGGACACATAGTAATTTTGAACAAAATTTTGACAATTTGGAATTTAAACTCGCAAGTTTTTAAGTTCACTTACCGTCTCCTTGTGTTTCTGCATTTTTTATGTTTTCCATTCTTGACAAGATTTAATAAATTAAAGTTTTTAGCAACCCACCTACAAAATATCACATCCTACATGACAAAGATGCATAACATGTTCATTTTTACCTTTACATCTCATTCATTACTTGTTTTCTTATCGAAGAGAGTCAACCCTACGGTTGAAAAATTGGTAGAAAATGGTTTAACCGGCAACTGGCAACCAGCAGGAAGGAATAGCTGGTACAAAGACAATTAAATTCAGTGAGAGTGAGACAGACTGGAGAAAGTCTAAAACTAGAATAGAATTTTGGTGTAGTATAAGAAGCTCAGCGACATCGACCAACAACGTCAGGACAAGGACAATGGGCTACGTATACAAAATAGTCACTCTAATTAGTTACACTCAACTTCTCCAATACAATACAGAGACTGTAAGTTGTAATTCAAACTTTTGGATAAGCACACTAAACAGAAATACTAAGAAATACATACACATTTTTGACAAAATCGTCATCATTATTATAAACACAATCAATTAATTAATCATGATTTCTACACTCGCATTTTCTGTTTCCTACCAGAAGAGACAGTTCGTTATTCAATATAGGGAAAGGTATTTCTGTGTTATTTGTGTAGCTATATAAGTACATTCTTATAATTATAACGTGATTTTAGTATAATTATTCCTTTTCGCCTTGTACATTCAACAGACTACATTTAGAATAATATATCATTAACTTTACATATACCTACTAGTAATAACATATGCGAATACAAATCCAAATTTTACCTGTAAGTGATTTTTATACCTTCGTTTACTATAATTGTTGTAAGACTGAATCCTTCACACTAATTGCACTAATTAATATTGTTATTGTGGATTACACTCTAGTACAATAGATTATCTATTTGTAATTAGTTATGGAATTAGGTAAGCTATTTGACATTTCTTCTACAAATAACTATGAATGAACATTTTTTTATTTGAATACTATCATCAGTACTACTGTTTGTATAGTGTACAGCTATAGTACTGTGTGACTGGCAAACGTGTACTACATAATAATATATTCATTTTACATTCCGTATATTGCTAGGTACATACACTGAATTTTGTAATGAATACTCTAATATAATATTCATTTACAGATACCTAATTAATAATATTATTATTCGTTTTATGTTCTAGTATATTTGGTGTTAGTGTTACATAGATATATACATACAATTGTAATCATTGTAGTGTATTCTTACAGTTTGACTACATCTAATAAAGTATGTAGAGATTTATTAGTTCTTTTGAGAATAGGTATATTATTATAATATAGGTATATCCTTCACAAATGTTCTGTGTAAAATGAATTCAACTGCTAATTGACAGTAAATTATCGAGACAAAAAGGTTGTTCATAGTATATTTATAGAAGGAGATGTTAGTTTAATAGTTATAACAGATTATAGTAGGTATATGTAATTGTGTTCGGTATAATATACTTTCGTTATCATCACTAATTATTAGATCGCATCATGGAAAGTATTATCTTTATATTATAGAAGATTGGTTGGTTGGTTGGTTGTTGGGCTCCTTTCTCCGCAAGACCCTTCCCTCTCACAATTGACTTTCTCCATAAAACGACAATGCTAACTTCTAGTGCGTAGTCAATCGAGGGTAAAAAGGGAAAGCAAAAGAACGTTCTTTCGGTTTCTTATGCTCCGTTGAGTCGCTGACTTGGACTATGGAGGAGGTGGGTAGTAGTAGTGTAGTAGTAGTACCTAGAGTGGTAGTGGCTTGAAGATCACTGTGATTCGCTTCGGTTATCCCGCTATGTAAACTTGTAGCAACTGTAACGTGAAAGGTTAACTACGTACATACGCCGACAATTGTAAAGGATATACAGTAGGAGCATATAGACAGACAGAGTATATATTATAATATAGAAAGAAAATCAGTTGATACAATAGTTACAGAGTACAGAATAGTTTTCAGTAGCAGTAGACTTGTGTTACGTACGTTACGGTACATTTAAGTACGTGTATGTATCCAAGTGCATTAGGTAGTACACCTATAATGTATTTATGTATATATAGTATTTATATAATTCTTAAAGGTAGGTATATGTTCGTTTGGTTGGTTGTGTTGATTCAGTTCTTGGAGGTCAAGATGGACACAAACTCGACGTAGTTCACCATTCCATCTCCATCTAAATCTGCCTCACGGATCATATCCTCAACTTCCTCTTCTGACAATTTCTCGCCCAGGCTTGTCATCACATGTCGCAGCTCACTCGATGATATTAAACCGTCTCCATTCTTATCGAACACTCTGAGGATCAACATATACCAATAAATCAACACGTTATTCCAACTCATTCTTTTCATACCTTCACATTTCACAAATGCTTCTTCATATTTACGACTAAAGAAATTCGATGATAAGGAAAACACGCCGATTTTCAATTATTTTTTCTTACAAAAGCCAAGATGCTAAATTGCTAATAGAGCCTTACAATCTACAAATTCCATTCAGCTTTTTTGAGTTTTTTAGCTCGCCCACTGGGGAACTTATAGAATCACATATTCCGTCCGTCCGTCCGTATTACACCATAACTCTCGAACGCATTGACGGAGGAGGTTGACAAAACTGTGCAAAAACAATGCAAATGGCCTCGGACGAACCCCTGACTTCTTCGCCTCAAGGCCTCGAGTTATTATTATATCTGGTAAGGAAAACTTCAACTCGAGGCCTGGTTGGATTAAGACAGAGGTCGCACGGATACCTACCAATGCTTTTCATTTGATTAGGTCAGGTTAGGATCCTCGAAACCCAGTTGCATACGGCCCTGTGTATAATGACGGCAGGAGTTCAAATTATGCAACCTTTGCCTTACTTCAACCCGAGGCCTCGAGTTATTATTTTATCTGGTCCTAAAGCTTCACCTTGAGGCATTCAGTTATTATTATATCTGCTGAGGAAAACTTCGCCTCGAGGCCTCGAGTTATTATTTTGTCTGGTTCTAAAACTTCACCTCGAGTCCTTGAGTTATTATTATAATTTATGGTGAAAACTACTCCGCCTCGAGGCCACGATATATTATTGTATCTGCTTCAACAACTCGAGGCCTCAAGTTATTATTATATCTGGTGAGGACTACTTCGCCTGGAGGCTTCGAGATAATATATCTCGTATGGACTACTTCACCTCGAGGCCTCGAGTTATTAATATATCTTGTGAAAACTTATTCGCCTTGAAACCTCGGCTATTAGTATAACTAGTTGTACTAATTCACCTCGAGGCCTCAAGTTATTATTATATCTATGCCTAAACCTTCACCTCGATGCCTCGAGTTATTATTATATCCGGTTCTAAAACTTCACCTTGAGACCTCGAGTTATTATTGTATCTGGTTCAACAACTTCGCCTCGAGGCCTCAAGTTATTATATCTGGTGAGGACTACTTCGCCTGGCTGGAGGCTTCGAGATAATATTATATATGGTATGGACTACTTCAACTCGAGGCCTCGAAATATTGTTATATCTGGTTCTAAAACTTCACCTCGAGACCTCGAGTTATTATTTTATCTGGTTCTTGAACTTCAACCTCGAGGCCTTGAGTTGTTATTGTATCTGGTGAAAACTTAATCGCCTTGAAACCTCGGCTATTATTATAACTAGTTGTAGTACTTCACCTCGAGGCCTTAAGTTATTATTATATCTATGCCTAAACCTTCACCTCCAGACATCGAGTTATTATTATATCCGTGTCGAAACCTTCACCAGGACTCCTGGGCTTATTATCATACCCGGTTCTAAAACTTCATCTCGAGGCCTCGAGTTATTATTACATCTGGTTCTAAGACTTCACCTTGAGGCCTCGAGTTATTATTATATCTGATTGTACAGCTTCCCCTCGAGGCCTAGAGTT